>PVJX010024893.1:0-27534 GCA_004027295.1 Dolichotis patagonum | reverse complement strand
TCCTAAGAACTGTTTAAGGGTCATGGGGGCAATTTTCTACTTCTTTTCGTATCCTAATCCTGAAGAGCCAGTTTTGGAAGACTTTTGATAAGAATAGGAAAGTTATTTTAACCAGGCATCCTGTAATTAATAGCTACAGCATTTCTGTTTACAGTTCCAGGTTGTGGGAATCAAACAGGGTTTACTACTAGCAGCTCCATGCCCTGCAGCAAGGCACCCTCCCCCTGCCTCCCTAAGCAAACCTGAGTCCCTCCTAAAAGCTGCAATTTTCATTGCTTCCTGTTGCTGCCCTGGCCACCCCAAATCTCAGAGGAATTTTGATATATTAGTGCTCAATTCCCCAAAGTTTACTGAGTGTAACTTTTCAGCATTTATAGTAATCAGAATGCTAATGAGTATAACATTTGCAGTGTATAAATTCTATTTTTCATGAAATCTGATCAAGTTTAACAATGGCTTTCATGTTCACTTTTTTTTTTGGTATGGAGAATTGAACTCATGACCTTGTGCTTGCCAAGTTGGCTCTCATGCCACTGAGCTAAATCCCTGGCAACACATTCACTTTTTATAATATAGTCTTGCTGATAATTGCGCTGCAGCATTTCAAATACTGGTAAAATCAATTTGAAAAATCTATGATAAGACAGCAATTAAAATTTCTCTAAGACATTTGGATGATTCTATATATATCCTGAGAGAAATGGGCCAGAATTTTTATTGAAATTTTAGCTTCATGTAAATCTTAGTTACAGTTCTTAGATAGAGTTGACCTAGTTTTTCAATTGGAATGGAGTGTAGGCTCATTCAAACTCCTGAATTTTCCACATGAGGACAACAAAGCATAAATGTTAGGCAACTTCCCAGGCTTAGCATAACAGAACTAGGGATGTGAAGTCTGTCTTTCATTTTACTGGATTTTCCTAAATGACCTCTCAGCTTTCTTTCATGTAAATTGCGTAGTGGCACTAAGTGAGCCACAGCCTTCCTTTATAGAAGGTCTACTTTACAGTTCTTCTTTAAGGACTGTACCCTAGTCCTGAAAATGGGATTGCTTACAGAGCTCTTAGGATAGAATTCAAAATGTATCACAGACAGGCTTATGCATGTCACACACACACACACACACACACACACACACACACACACACACAGACACACACACGGCCTTTACTTCTTGGCATATTCATGTAAGGGAAGATGGTTTTCTCGCTTGAGGAAGACAGAGAGAAGGGATATAGTCCTACTATAAGGTCCTACTTTATAAAAGGGTTCTTTGTAGAAGAAAATGATTCAGAAATGAGGATTTCCTTACCTAGCAAACACAAAAATGTTATTACAGTGTGCATGGTATAATTATGGCATAATGGGACATTTTAAACTTCTGGCTTGTGGAGTTAGTTTATTATATCCATGGGGTTAAGTCACAGGAGCCAACAGCCTTTCCTTAGGGAGACAAATCTGGTAGGCACGCATGGTTGTACACAATTAGGAACATCCACAACTCAACTACCACCCATAGGTTCCATTTACCTGCCTTTTGTAACTATCAGAATTTGATGCAAATACTTGAGAGATTCATTTTCCTGGGTCTTTGTAAACAAAACTAAGAGGGTATGTTTTGAATGACTGAACACTAAAAGTTCTGGAGGGAACTATCCCTATAACCCTGTCCTTTCTCCCCTGTCATGTTAAGGATGCCATGGAGTGAACTGTATAATTCTCCAAGCAGTCAGTGTGGGAATATTATTTCACAGATAGAATCTGGTATGACTGAGGCATTAACTCCAAGTTTTCTTTAAGAGTGAGGAGACAAAATCCCTAGCCTAACCCTCAAAGATAAATCCTTGTTGGTCACACATAACTTCTCTTCTGCCACCATGTTGCTTCTAGATCATTTGCTGAACTTGTTCCATTTTATCTCGGGAACTTTGAAATAAGTGATGTTTTAATTGTCACACACCTATCTGCAACTGCTGACCATTCTTGGCTAAGCACTGTATAAATCCATGTGATTTTAGGATTTGGGAGAGGCTCTTCCTCAGATGCATGCTTTGCCAGATGACAGCTTCATTTATTAGACCTGTATTTCCTGTCAGTTGCTAGGCTTTTTAAGGCTATGAATCATCCCTTTATTGTGATCGTTAATTGGAAGAGTGAATTTTATAGCTATCTGTTAAATGCCAACTGGCTTACCCCTAAGCCTAAAACCAATAGTTGTGAATGCTCTAAGTGTATACTCAAGAGCTCTAAGGATCTAAATAATTTATTGTTTGTCTCTAGACCCAAGCTTCCCTGGCTCTAAGATGTTAGTAAGTGTCCTTTTAATGAAGCCTCATAGGAGAGGTCAGGGAACTCAGTGCCTTTCAAACTCAGGAACATACATTCTAGGAGACAGTAGCATTCCAGAAAGTATACAAAAATTAAAAGATAAGCAAGACACATCTCTGCATGGAGAGCTAATTTTAGTTAAAAGTTCTAGAGAAAATTATCCCTTTAATCCTGTCTTTTGTCCTTTTTTATGTTAGGGATGCTGCTGGTTTAAAAGGCATCTGTCAAAAAGTACTGGGCAAAGGTGAGGGCTGGAATGCAGAGATGTGACTTTGACTCAACAAGAACTGGGGCTCAGGTGACGGTTGATTGTTACTGGATGGAATTTTTATTAATGAATATTAGACCCAGATCTTTTGTAAGACAAGATAGATAATTGTTCCAGGAAGCAGGATACTACTTGTGCTGAAACTTGATGTTATTTTTCAGATAAGAGCAGGTAAGACCACATATGAAAACCAGGAACTAACAGTAAGACAATTTAGTGGTCATGATAGGGTTATACAGACTCAGAAAATGTTACATAAATGTTAATATGTTATATTATGCATACATGTGCTAATTATAGTTGGAATTATTCCATGACACAAAATACCAGAAGAGTTGAGTTCCTTTTGTTTTAGTTTCTTTCTTTCTTTCTTTCTTTCTTTCTTTCTTTCTTTCTTTCTTTCTTTCTTCTTTCTTTCTTTCTTCTTTCTCTCTTTTCTTTCTTTCTTTCTTTTCTTTCTTTCCTTCCTTCTTTCTACTTTCTTTCCTTCTTTCTTTCTTTCTTCTTTCTTCTTTCTTTCTTCTTTTTTTTGCTTCAGCCTTGGTTTTGCTAATTTACTTTCTGCTTCACATTTTTTTCCTTTGCACTTTAATTTTCTGACCTCTTTCCTCCTCTCCTCTTACTTTCTTTCCTCCCACCCTTTCCCTCATTCTAGTTTCTTTGCTCTCCCAATGTTTCTTAAGAGAAAGTCAGAAAGAAAAGGTAAATGTGCTATTAGGTAAACCAGGAAGTCCCTCTCTTGTCTTTGTGTACAAAGAGAAGAGTGACATCAGAAGAGTAAAGCAGGCAAGAGGTAGAGTTGGAGCTGGAGCAGGAGGGGCGTGGCTGGGATTGAGCTGGAGGAGCAGTGCTTCACCTAAGCAGCCTGAAAGCTCCAGGGCAGTGGGGGCTGCCATTGTTAGGATGGAAAAGATTCGGCTGGAGGTATAGCTCTGGTGTGAAGTGCTTGTCTAGTGCAGAAGGTTGCGTGTTTGATCACTGACACCTCAAATTAGAACAAGATACTCAAGGAAAATGAGAAAGGCCACAGGGAGATGTAAAGGTGAAAAGAAGACAGATTTAAGAAACAGGGATGCTGACAATTTCAAATGCATCCAAAAATAATTTAGAAAACTGATTGATTTTATGATTCAGAATTTAAGAGTTATTTCATTTAAAACCTAAAGACAGATGTCATTGGGCAAAAGACATAAGCTTCTATACAGATATAGATGAAAGTGAGCTCTTTTTGGTGTTTGACCACAATAATAAAATTAAAGATGGGCTGGAGTTGAAATTTGAAAAATTGAAAGTCCTTCCCTTTAATTTGTGGACTTTGACATCATATCTTCACATTAGAATTTTCAATTTATGCATTCAGTGCTTCGAAGAAAAAGGATGGTTTTAGAGTACTCAGAACAGAGAAGCTTTTCTTTCTTCTTTCTTTCTTTCTTTCTTTCTTTCTTTCTTTCTTTCTTTCTTTCTTTCTTTCTTTCCCTCTCTCTCTCTCTCTTTCCTTTCTTTCTTTCCCCATAGTTGAAACAAAGTTGCTGATGTCTGTCATTGTTAGCTATAGGTATAGGCAGCAGCTTTTTGAGGAGCCAAGATTAGAGTCTCACCTTGTCGTGAGGAGATAAGTGCACAGAATATGGCAATTGGAAGCCCAGTTGGCTGAACTGAGGGTATTACATGACTCTGATTTAGGTGCTGAGTAGATTTGAAACTCAGGGTAACCTCAGTCACTGAGATTTCTTTTAAAGAAATTTAACATTACAAAATTGAGAGGGAGATGGGCATTTTTCAAAAAGGAAGTCATCACAAAATGCTGTGTTGTTGATCTATCTTTTATAGTACTACAAGAAATATCCATATACTAAAAAAACACTGCTTTATATCCTGGGCAGGATGGAAAGGGCTCCACAACAGTAAAATGTTTATGGAAGCAGAAGTTGATGGGACAGGGGCTTGCATATCAGAGGCTTTGGATAGAGACTTCTAGAACGGCTCCTGGGCCACCAGATGGACTGGCGACAGTTGGACTGACATAAGCAGCGGTTCCCGAGGGAACAGGAATAGGGCTAAGGGGGGATTGTACAGGGTCCAAGAGAGACACCAAGAAGTCCAAAGAGCAGAACTTGCCTACCTCAGGCCATTGGACATTAGCTCCCCTCTTTGACAACATATAAATTTGATATAAAGAATTTTTGTACTTCACTAGCCATAATTTTTTATTTCAAAGGAAGAAAACCCCCTAAGCATCCTTGTTAAGCTAGAAGTAGCTTCGATGTATTTTCCTTTTTCATTTAGCTTGGCTCCAGGGTCAGCATAGGTCTGGGAATGAATATGAAACCTTATCAGCTGTCTCATAGGGCGATCGGTCCAGGAAGCAGTATCGTCAGGTAGAGTGTGGGACACCTCCTGGCTTCGGTGTGGTGGCGAAATCAGGACGCTCCAGGTCGAGCTATCGGGGAATGCTGGGGCAGCCATTCATTACTGCTGCTCCTTCCAGCTGCTCTTCAATCATCAGTCATCTTTTGGCATATGGTGCATTTCTCTGTGTGCCTGGTATTGGCACGTCACATGGCACCCTGTGTTACATATAGCATCACTTATTATAAAGAGCCTTGGCATGACAGTCACATAGTCCTCATTATAGTTCCTGGCTCACTCACTGTGTGATTTTTGCAGGTTATTTAAGTTTTGGGTCTTAGATTTAGTGGTAATAGTGCCCATCTGGAACAATTCAATACGATCTTGTGCATAAAACATGTGGCACAGTGAAGAACACTTGTTAGAGACTGAACAGGTGACCCTTCTTCCTAAGAATCCTGGTCGCAAAGACATTTTGTAATATAAAATGTTTTACTAATGAAAGAATCACAAATATGTTTTTTAGAGTCTTCCCCCATCAGCTTTTAGAGCTGTTTGCTCCACAATGGCTTAGTAATGTATAGGACAAGTAATTGGCTTGAATACTAAAAAAATGAAAAAGCAATGTAATAAATATGCCAGCAGATTTATGTTTTCCTGGACGAAGTTTAGATAATCCAGAGTAATTTTGGCAGCTTTATGATGCTGCCACAAAACAAAACAAAGCAAAACAAAGCACAAGAAAAAACAAACAAACAAGAACAACAAAAACACCTGGGCTCCTTTTAACTTTCTGTTCTGCCATTCTTCTTTGAATTGATGGTTGTCTGTGGTTTATAAGTTCCAAAATGGTGTCTGTTGTGTTCTGTGCAGCATCTTAACTTCAGAGGTGATCAGAGCCAAAACACAAAAGACAAGTTCTTCCTAGGGACTTTCTTTTCATTATGCAGAGCTGTAAAAGTGTCTACTTGTAGCTTCAAGGGCGGGTGAGAAATGCGGTTTCTTCTTCTCAGGAAGGAAGAAAAGGGAGAATGGATACCAGCTAGTCAACTATAGTATGCCCATATATATAGTATTTAAAAACTTCCACATCTCCCTGTGACTATATCTTTCCTTCTTGTACTCTCTTATTTGTACAGGGTTCCTTTGGTGCCCCCCAAAGTTCAACAAAAATCTTTAAAAAGTTAATTTAAAAGAGGAAGCATGACATTCTGGAAACATTCTAAATATAAAAATCAAGAATTACCCTAACATTGAGAGAAATGACTACTAAACTCTTTGAGCATGAACATTTCTTTTAAAAATAAAACAATTACATTCCTACCTAGGGACTAATTATATTCTCAGTAACTTCTCAGTTGGCCAAAAAGTATGATGAGTTAGTAATTTTCATTCTTGTGATAAAAATCTGTGGATATTGAGAGCAGAGGACTTGCAAACAAACTTTTTAATAGCTCAAGGCATCTGTCCTCCATCCATACGTCCATCCATACCATACCTCTGCTCATCTAGAGTTTCACAGCTGGGGTCTGGGTACCATGCTTTTTATGAGTGAGATCCTCATAGACTCCCAGATTGTCAGCACTTCCTACAGAGACCTTTGTAGAGGAAAACATATTTCTCTTCTTCATTGTACAGTCATGCCTAACTCCAATCAGATTTAATGTCCTGCTCGACGGTCTGATGTTTTCTTTCCTCTGTAGCTAGGTCTTCTCTAGAAGACCTGGTTAAATGAGAAAAAATGAGATAAATTATCAGAATCAGTTAATGCTCTTTATCCATTTCTGTTTTCTAGAGACTGACCTCAGGCAAACAAACATCAATAAACATCCTCACTGGAATCTCTGGGACGCTTTCAAAGAGCAGTGTCCAGTGAACCCACTTACCGTCTCACAAACACTCTAGTTTTATCTTGTGGCTTCTTCCACTGTGTGCCACAGTGTGCATGGTCTCTGATGGATATTATCCCTTAGGTTTTCCTTGGTATCCTGCCCACAACCCACCTTAGCCCTCCTCAAACCCAGCCTTCTGCTAACCTTTAGGCTCTGCTAGGGAAGGAGAATTCAGACAGTAGCAGATTTAGATTATTTTATAGTTTGCAAAGCATTATCTCATTTAATTTCCACTGCAGTCTTTTAGGATTGCTATAACACCTCTCACCTCTCCTTTGCAAAGGCAGAGGCAAAGAATTGGTTCAAGTAGTTCATGAGTGGCAAATCTGGGACTCAGCATATAGGTGTCTCGCTCAAGGCTCATCATTTTCCCCGAAACGCCTCAACATGTTACCTGTCCAGGAATATTTTATTTCAGGCTGGCCAGAAGCCAGGCTCAAGACAAGAAAGATCAGATAAAATGTTGAGGGTTTGAGGGACAGGAAGTTCTGGTCCTTAAAGAGCAGCCAGAGACGGGATCTAACCATGAAGAAAAAGAGTGCTAACCCCAGCACAGAAGATCCACTGGCAATCTTGACCTCTCTAAAAGAGGAGGAGGCAGATTTCCACATTCAGGGAAGATTTCTGCTCAGGGAAGTAAGCATAAGTGACATGGGCAGAAGAACATGGTGTGAAAACACATGTTATGTGTTTTAATGAATATAGCGATATTTTCTATGAAATATATTTTAACATTAGAGCTGTAGGGGTAGCTGTTTATGTTATATACTTCATAAATAAAAAGTTTATAAATACTATGTATAAATGCATGCTATGTATGCATATATACTTTGAAATAGCACACCGAATGAGAATAACAGAAAGCACTATCAGTCCCTGCATATTTTTGTAGCATGGCCAAACATCCCATTCTGTTAATGTCATATAACCTGCCATATGACCTTGCTGTGTCACAGAGACTGCTGTTTCACAGGACTGACTTTTCCTTACACTGCTTATTTCTGCTTTCCTTTTGATAAGGAAAACTTGCTTCCAAAAGGAAAATGGAAAGTGGGATCTGATAAAATGCGGAAGATTGTAATTTAGGGTGCTTTCAACCTAACACGTATGTTAGTAGTGACCAGATGGGTACACGCCCTCATGGCACTAAGCTAATCCTCTGAAGTACAATCTGGTTCCATATTGTTCTGGTAAAACAACGAGGGTTATAAAAAGCTGTTTCTGCTGTCTCTCTATTTCATGCTTGCTGCCAGTTTTTGTTTCTAGCTGAGATATAACTCACATACAATGCAATTTACCCTTTATAGCATAAAATTCTGTATTTTTAAAAACATATATTCACAAGGTTGTGTAATAACCACTATCTAGTTCCAGAATATTATTGTATGCCCCCAGCGTCATTCTCATTAGGAATCACCCCCATTCTCTCCTTCCCCTAGCTCTTACCGAGCACTAATCTACTTTCTTTTATATGGATATCTCTATTATGTAATTCCATATAAGTGGAATAATATGACATGCTATCTTCTGTGTCTGGCTTCTTTCTAATGTTTCGAGCTTTGTCCATATTGTGGCATATGCCCTTTGTATCACTGGTATATTCCATTGTGTGGGCATATCAGACTATGTAGGCATTCATCACTTAATGGATATTTGGCTTGCTTAGCTTTTTGACTATTGTGGATAATGCTGTTATGTCTATTCATGTGTAAGTTTTATGTAGAAAATGTTTTTACAACACAAGGAATATCCAGGGAGATACAAAGGAAGTTATTCTATGAGAATTTATCTGTTGTAGTTATTCTTTTTTAAAATTTTTTTTAATTTTAAAAGGGAATAAAATTAAACACAACAAAACAGAACAGAATGGGACATAAGTAAGCATAAATTTCAAAGCTAGACAACCAGAGATCTTCACTATCTGTCATATTGTCTCTTGTTTTCTTCCAAATGATTGTCCTTATCTTTGTATATGGGGAGCTCATACTAAATAACATAGCCAATCTTTTCACAAGATGTGTAGTTCACTGGCTCCCACTTGCTAAGCAGGGGGTAGGGGGATGGGGGACACAGGACAGGGGACAGGACGACATGAGATGTGATTCTCAGCCCACACACCGGTAGGATCACAGCTGCCCCCCAGAGAGGGGAGGAGTTCCTTGTTCTCCTGGCACCCCGAGTCAACTGCATGGTGCAGGTCCCAAGGTGCCAGGGTCTCTCCCCTGGAGGCCCCCCAAAGCCTGCCATATTCACCTACTATTTCTTTCTGATGAATTGACCATTCCATTTCCAAAGTTCTGAAATGGCCGACAGACCACAAAGAATTCTCTTTAGGCTCCTGTTTGAAACCAGCAGCTACAGCAATCTGCTGGCCTTGCTTCAGGGCCACTGCTGTAGTTATTTCTTGAGTGACTGCTTTGAATTTCCTGGTCCCAAGTGTTGGAAGCAGTGCTCATGGGATTTTGAAAGAGTGAAGTGTCGAGGATTAGGCAGTCCTGTGACATCTACCATCCTAATCTCACCCTAATGTCAAGGTAACCTTGCAGTGACTCAGGGTGAGCATTTTTGCTAGTGCTGAGGAAAGAGTTGGCCTTGGCTTAGAAGCCTGACTCTGCCTCTTAGCACCTTGGACATGTTACATACTGACCCTGAACTGTTGTCCTCTGGGAGTCAGAGACAGTAAAACCTGCCTCACACAGTTTATGTGAGCATCCAATACAATGCCTGTGGGTATCCTATTCAATCAGGGTCTCACTGGGCTGATATTTATGCTATTACTAATTCCTCTGTGCAATAAGACATTCAAAGTAACAAAGAGCAGGGATAGTATGATGCAAAGGTCTCTGAGCAGTTTCTCTATTTCTGTAATGTTTAAATCATTTTTTCCATAACAACTGTATCAGCCTGAATCAGCTTGCTAGAGCTGCTATAACAACTTACCACACACAGACAGGGTGGCTTAGACAACAAAATTTATTGTCTCTCAGTTCTGGAGGGTGAAAGTCCATGATTAATGTGTGGCAGGCTTGGTTTCATCCAAGTTCTTTCTTCTTGACTTGCAGATGGCCTGTTGTCACTATGTCTTCTATGTATGTCCACATTTTCTTGTCTTACAAGATCACAGGTTAGAGTGATTTAATTTCCACCCTAAAGCCTCCTTTTAACTTAATCATCTCTTTAAAGGCATTATCTCTAAATACAGCCACATTCTGAGATATAAGGGGCCTAGATTTCAGTATGTGATTTTTGAGGGACACAATAATTAACACCAAGGCAGCAGCCATATTAGTCCTAGACACTGAGGACAGAAGAGAAAGACTTCGACCTAAACCAACTGGAAACTCAATCTCTTAGGAGAGACAGACAAAGAAGCACATAATTGTAGATTGCCTTTTTTCCAGTTACCCTGCTTCTTGTCTCATGATGGAATTTATAGTTTCTGCAAATGTGTCATCAAATACACAGTCAATGTTTTGACCATTTCAGAATCCTAGTTCATCAGCTGAAAAGAAAATCTTTATCAGAGCCCACTTGGAAACTGGAAATGAGTGAACTAAGAATCTTGAGAAGCAGCAGACAGATGCAAAATTAACCAGTAGTTGAGATAGAAGTTTATCTTTAGGTGCCTGTTTACCTCCCCTTCCTGCCAAAGTCCTACCACCCCCCTGACAAGCCAGCTAGGGGCTGTCTCACACTCCTTGCCTGACCAGCTGCCCGTGTTCAAGTCTGTCTCATTCTTTCCCCAGTCCCAGGGCCGCTGCCACCTCTGCCACTTTGTCCTCTGCTTGAAGAGGCGTGTGGTGAAGGATTTTTGAGAATCCCGCTGTGCGTTGGGTGATAGTTATATACTTACATATGTCTTCACTTTATTCTCATACTGGCTTCACTTCACTTCATTTCACAGATGAAGGACCTGAGGTGATAACATACCCACAGGGTCACAGTCAGTAAATAGGATCATTTAAGTGCAGGTCATTCTAATTCCACTAACACTGCTCGCCTCTCAGCTCTGCGAGGGGAATGGCATCATTGCCTCGTTGACTCTTGGCGCTTGTCTTAGGTCTGGTTCTCTAGAAGAACTGAGAACCTGTGAAGAATTTGAGTGCCCACGACTGGGTATATTCTCGGGAGAAGGGAGCGAGGGAAGGGTGGCAGGGCGAGATGAGCAAAGGATGAGCTCTGTACTGGCTGCGCCTCAGCAAGGTTGCACAGGCAGCTGTGAAGCTCAATTTGGCCCTCAAATTGACTCTGGAGGCAAGGGAAGGGTGTTTTTGGTCAGCAAGTCCCTGGCTGTGGGAATGTCTATTTACCACTGTAGGTCCTGTGGCAAGTTGTCGCAGGAGATACTTCTGCATGGAAGGATGAAAAGTTTTTAAAATTCTCAAGTTATCCCCAAAGACAGCCATCTGATTACTTGGTGCTAAATAAGCCTGATGTGACACTCACCTGTAAATTCAGACCAGTCACTTGGGAGGCTGAGGCAAGAGGATTACTGAGTCCAAGGCCAATCTGAGTGACATCAGACACTCTATCTCAAGAAACCCCAAACAGTCCAAAAAAAAAAAAAAAACCAAAGCAAGACAGCAAATACAAACTGCATCAAGTTTAGTAGCATTTATAGTTTAACCACATGGTTTTTGTACAGTATTCATTTGACCACCACAGTTACTCTACGAGCTAGATGGCAGTTTCATTAGCCCCATTTCACAGGGTGATTGAATGGTTCTATTACTGAACTTGAATGTGACGAAACTGGATCAGGAACTTGCTTCGGAACTGAAACTGATTCCTCTCCAATGCTCCACATCCATCTGGTTGAGCTTCGGCAAAGGACTTACCACCCTGCCTAGCATGGCCAGTCACTGTTTGCTAGTTTTAAAACTCAAAACTCCACTTTTAAAGATATTTGGGGGCTGATAGCACGGTGTTTAAGGCTTACGATACAGAGATTCACAGAAGTTTTCTAATTTTAATTCCTTTTAGTTACAGAAGAAAAAATATGATAGAAACAAATATAAATGTGGAATATAATAGAATATAGTAGCAATAAATGTACATATTGAAGCCACTCAATTGTATTCACACTAACAGACTTGATACATGTGCGGATCTGAAAGAAATGCCTAGGGACCGCCGGTCATAATTCGGGATCCAGCTCTGGGGGCTGGATCAGGGCCGGTCCACCTTCACGTCTCCATACCTTATCAGTCAGGGCCAGCTCCAGCTCAGGAACTCTGAGCTTTCACCGTGTGGTGGGTGTCTATTATATCTGTGTTTCCCCAGATCTCTGATTTCCACACATCAGGATTCTTCTCTTTTGATTGCACATCTGCTGCTTGGATATACTTTGGCTTCTCTAGAGAAGGGGCTGAGACGCTTCTCTCTTTCACAATACTTGTGTAAGTCATTTTTCTGTCCACAACTCTTGGGTCAGTATTGGGGAGAACACTCAGTGCATATTTATTGATTGAATAATGGATGAATAATGGAATTGATGGATAAACTGATGCAAACAACTGCTTATGTAATACTGGGGTCACTAACCATACTGGGCCTAATTTTCCGCAATGGTATATTCATTTGCTGGAATAGATGACCTCTCAGGCTCTTAAGGGGTATTTCGTGTTATGTATTTATTATACCATACTGTGTGATATATCCCAGTTAGCACTGACATAATCGTAAATAGATTCAAAATGTCATTGTTGTACTTTTCCTGTCCCCTTGTTCTTTCAGAGCCTTACTGGAAGGCAGCATGTCCATCAATTTTCCCTTGAGAAAAAAGTCTCCGACAGGAAATGGTAATGTAGATATTTTTTAAACTCAGATGTAAAAACTTTAAAGTCTAGGAAAAACAACTCAAAAATTGTAATTTTTAATATAAATATTTAATTCTTGGAAACATTAATTAGTACTATTTATGTTAGGCTTAAGAAAACATAAGAGTGCTATAAGTTTTACTCATTTTAAATTAAAGAAAAATAATCAAAAATCAGAAAAAAAATTGTCCTTTTACAAGTGTGACCTATGCTTCTGGCTCTTGTGAGATGGAGAATTCCATTACTTATAATTGAGTGTGCCAGGATTTAGAGTAGATAGCTTCTGGATATAGAAGCAGTCTTGTGTTGATTCTGAGGCACATTTCTTAATGAGCAGAATGGCCAACCCACTAAACTCTGGCTTGGTTTATTCCAAGCTGGTGGATCTACCCTCCCCGGAGCCAGGTGGGGCCTCTGCGCAGCCCTGGGAGTTTCAGTTGGCACCTGGAAAGTTTTATATGTTATCTTTGAGGACAGGGTGTGGGATTTGTTCTTTCTTGCTGATACACCCTGGTTTGAAACAGTACGGGGCTTGCCAGCCTAGAAGGTAGTGCTGGCCAATCAGAGGTGGCTCTTTAAGATTTTTAGGTTAATGAATCCATGCTCAGTTTCACTCTGCTCCATCTCCCAGCTTCTCATGCTTCTGTGGTAGACATGAAGAGCCCCACTCAAGGAGCCTCGCTGAAGCAACAAGCTTTTCATGAACTGAACAAAAGAAAGACTTTTTTACAGGATAACAGCTGGATCAAGAAATGTCCTGAAGAAGAAAAGTAAGTGTGGAAAGTGGTGGGTAGATGGTTGAATCAGAGAGGCAGTCTCTGTTTGGGAGGCTAATGGTTATCTGGGAAGCAAGCTTTTTCCTTCTAAAATGTTTTGCTCATCACTGAGGTTTTGGATAGGTTTGGTAAGCATAAATTTTCATGGTTTCATGCATAAATTTTCAAGATTATTTCCACCAGTTTTGAAATGCATATGGATAAGAGCATATGAATCGCTACTGACAGAGAGCACGTTTGTCACCTAGAATAGACACGTGTGCTTCCTTGGCCAGCTGAAATGGAAACAGCAGTTTCCAGTTTCCAAAATGGCAATAGCCCACAGTAGAGAGATTCCTAAAATGTGTAGATCGTCCCTAATATGTGCGGTTGAAACAAACAAATAAGAGTATGATTCGAAGTTTATAAATTTAATAATAATTTACTTTAAATTTCTAAATGCATGCAAACAAGCAATATATCCTCAGATTACTTAAGTCCCATCTAGCCATCTACTTTTACATATTAGGAGGGCACAAAGTGTACCATTAGTTTGTGATGATAAACACTTGCTGACAGCAAATTTCCATCTGCTTCAAGCATTGCTGTTGTTAGCTATGAATTTAAAAATCTGAAAATTACAACTATAGACATACAGCCTCATTGTCAGTGTATGTTTCCAACAAATTTCAGACTAGATCTATATTTATTATAAATGAGCTATATATTTTAAAGTATGTCTACATTGTCTGATTTCCTGTATGTCCATCTTAATACCAGAAACTTGATATATGAACCATCACTAAATCTCACAGCGAGCAAGAAAGTAGGTGTTACATCTTCACCTTACAGGAGAGGAATCCTAGGCACAGAGAAGTTGTGTAATTTGTCCAGCGGCAAATTAGAGTTATTAACCTAAACATTATGCCAATGTTCTCAACGAGGGGCACTTCCACTTCCAGAGGGCTTTTGGCAGTGTTGGAAGATGTTTTTAGTGATCAGGAGTGGGGATTGCTCTTGATTTAGTGAGTACTGGCCAGAAATGCTGTGAAACATGCCATCATGCACAGGACAGCCCCCACAACAATATACTGCCAAGCTCAGACCTGAAGGTGCGAAACCCTGCATAAGACGCTTACTCTGAACTGTTCAAATATGACTATTTGAGGGGAACTGTCTCAGTTACTTTTTATTCGTCGCTGAGACAAAATACCTGATGCCCAAAGTTGGGAAAGGAAAGGTTTATTTCTTACAAGTTTTTGGAGATTTCAGTCCATACTCAGTTGGCTCCAAGGCAGGGTGGCATGGCGAGGCCGCACAGTTCATGGCAGCTGCAAACAGCAAGCGGAAACCGGCAAGAGAGAGACACCCCTTCTTCCTGCCATTACATCACATCCTGGCTCCACCCCTAAGAGTGTGTAGCACGGACACCACCAATCCAAGCACTAGACAATGGACCAATCACAAATGCACAATGCAAATACATGAGGCCTGGGGGCCACTGACATAAACCATGACAGGCACATTTGTAACTGTTAAGTAAAAATGTCTATTAACTTGTTATTGAATCTTCTTGGTTTAATACTAACTTTTGGAGTTGGTTCTCCTGGGTACCAATTCATTTTCTCCCATGAAATAGCCCTGGGTTCTCTGTCAGCTTCAGATGGCATTTCTAATTACCTGCAGTGGTAGTATGATGTTAAATGTAGATACAAATATTTGAATTGCAAATATTTACAGAGGGGTAAAGACAGAGGTGTCAATGGTAAATCACAGTCAGGTAGGAATGTTGGTTTTATGCCAGGTAAGCTTCCTACAAAGGCACAAGGATGCCAGTTTGGACGGCAGACAGTTGCTGAATGAAGGGGAAATGAGCTTTGACCCAGTGGCCCAGCTCGGGGCTGAAAATGCTCCTTTCCTGCTATCCTCTCACAAGTTTCAGGAAGCAAAACCAAGGAAGATGGAAACCATTGTCTTGGGGACATTTGAGGCTGTACCTTTGCTATGATTGTTTCAGTTTCAATATGCATCTTCTTTTAATAGTCTACTTCAGTTTGTTTATAGCTTTATTTAAAATAGTTCCAGATTGTTAAGTATTGTTAGTGGAGCCCAACAATGAAAAATGTGGTAATTCATGTTTGGTTGGATCAATTTGAAAAAAGTTTAGGTACTTACTCTCTGCTTTGGCTCCCATCCAAAGGCTCTCTAAATTTCTGACATTTACTGAAATTGCCCATACTTCCAAGTTCATCTTGCGAAGTAAAGACATGGCTTTGTGATTTTATGTGTAAATGTCTAGTGTAGAGCAAACAGTTGACATAACAAGATCTAGGTCTTCAACCCACTTCTATCACTTACAAAGTATGGGAGACAACTCCAGTGACTCCCTTTAAATCCAAAACAATTACTGTGACTTTGATTATTTGGAGACTCATTTGCTTATACTGATATGTAGAGAGCTGGCTAGGGTATTTCCTTCTCTCTTCAATTGGCTCTAAGCAATGCAAATAAGGCTAGCCCAGGTGCTAACATGCAATCTCTGTAGCCACAGACAGTCCTGTTTCCTCTCATAGTATTCTCCATACAAGTTATGTGCACTGGAGATGTTAGAGCAAATTGCTCCAGGAATGTCAACTGGGTACCAGCCTCAAGATAAGAGGCTATGACTCCCCAGGGCACAAGAGTTTGCATATCAAAACCAAAGTGATAGCCCCCCAAAACAATCCCTTTGCTACCTCAATTGGATTATGTAAATTGATCCTTCTGCATATCTTTATCTCTGCAATTTATAGAGATGCCAATCTTGCACCTGGCCAGCCAGCTCAAATTACTTATGTAATTCCTGCCATCCTCAGTGTCACTCATCCCTGAGCCACCCCATTTTCTTCAAAAGATAATAAATTCTGAGAGAGGCCGAGGATCAAGACCTTTGTCCGCATGTCCTCATGGGGACTGGACTGAGGACCCCTTGGCTGCTCTGAACTTGGAATGGCCTTGGTGTTTTTATTCTCGCCGTGGGTTGCATTAGTGGTGATAGATTGGAATTATCTTGCTGGAATTCCAATGACGTCTTTATAGGATTACAAATTCAACCTCTTGGATTGTGAGGAAAACTAGAAGGAGGATTACAATACTTGGATGACTGAACTCAATATTGGGGTTTACAGTGCAAAGCTTGGGGACTTATGAAACCCACAAACTCTGACCAATTTTTTATCTGTGAATTTGAGAGGGCAGTGTCTTTCCTGCTTAGCTCAGAGGGTTATTTTAAGGACCAAACACAACACTCTATCTATTCTTTTGATTCAAGAATGGGCTAATCTGTGAATCATCTCCTTAACCAGAAATATAGTTGCTTTCCTACATTCGGTCAAAGAAAAATGTCAAGTCCTTTTAAATGCATAAACACAATGGTCTTAATTGAACAGAGTTTTTAGAAAGCTTTTGTACTTGCCTTCCTGAAGAAAAGGACTCTTCTACTATAAAGTAGATGGCATCATGTTCCTGTACTCTGGTAAAACAAAATAAACAAAACACTTATTCATTGTTAAATCATGTGGAAATCTTATGGGATAAATGATTGTTTGTACCAACAAACTTGATTTCAACATCCTCTTGCAAGTGGTGACTGGCTAAAACAGATTCAGAGTTGTGTTCTTATACCTGAAATAAAATGAATTAACTTTGCCAAAAGTTGTGAGCTCTGCCTGTCTCTCTTGTTTAACGCTTAGCAAACATCACGGTGACTTTTGATGTGACATAATTTTTGTCTTTGTCTTTCTCTGCAGAGATGACAATTATGGGAAGGCGGTGCTCAACAGGCATAACTCCCATGATGCCTTGCACAGGTGGGTGTTGCAAACAAGTTATCTCATTAGCAGAAACACAGAGATGGCGGTTCTGAGGGAAGACTTGTTCAAGCCAGCTGAATGTTTGTGGCTAGCCTCAGGCTTTCGCTGACATTCTGGGCATGTGAAGAAGAATCTAGGATGGGAAAATCATGTTTCTCCATCCCTCAGAACTACAGCTTGGATGAAGAACATGGTTAACATTTAATTACCCCCCTGAGATATCCTCTTGAGGGGCAAGGAAAGGACTTTCATAGAAACATGACCAGATAAAACATCTCCAAGGCCTCAAGAAAGAAATTCTAAAACACAGAAATAGCAACTTGAGTTCACTTGCTTTATGGGCCAGTACATGGTTTTTTGGAAACTCCTGAACTTGTGATAAAATCAAAACTTATCCTCAGTAACAAATAGACTAACAAATACAAATTAGTAAGAAAAGTCAAGCAAAACTAGCAATCATAACAATGTAAATAATCTCAGATTGATAAAATAGATAATATTCTCATTAAAACACATTTTCCTCACACATGTACAAACAACCACACCTATCAGTGGAACTTAAATATTTATCAGGGTCAAGTTTCATCTGGTCCAGTAGCTTGGATCTGTTTGTTACTGAGAAATACTTAGTAAAGGAGTGTGGATTTAAAAAAAGTTAAATACAAATCTTGAATACACCTGTTGTTGAAACTTTTACCTGGGAATTTCTCTCAAATATTTAAAATTATTTTATAATTTCGACCTATTCTAAAAATGCCAAGCTTATAACTCTCTTCACAAAGTAGCCGTTTTATTTTCCCATTGCCAGTTTCAGTTCATCCAATTTGCTGTTCTGTGGTTTGGTAGATGCTACCTGTGCCCCTCCTTGGTCTTTATCTTTTGAAGATTATAGCCTGTCCTCAATTGACCTCATCCATCCGCCAAAATAGGCTGGTAATTTTAGTCTAATCACTAGGAAATTGTGTCTTCCATGGTCTCCCCCACCCCCTATAACTTTTAAAGACTGTAGACACTTGTTTTGAAGTGTGACAGTGAACATTACCCTTCTTATTAGTGCATATAAGATTTAGGGTAACAAGAGCTTAATGTCTTCTATGTTTTACAAATTAAATTGTATTGATTGCCTGAAAATTTTCTACTGGTGGTCACCATTTTTGCAAAAGCAGCACATCAGTGCTTTATCTTCTGTAACAAAAATCTGTAAGCCCAGACACTTTTCCTGTGACCTATAGCTAACATCAAAGAGTATATCTCCTCCAAAGAATAGGGTAGCGTCTCCTGGCATTTTACAAATGATGCCACTTGTCATTTTTGTGCCTATGTGCAGTGGCTATATTTCTTTCATATTCCCTTAAAAACCACTGTGGACCACTGGTTATTTACTAGGAATAAAAAGATGCATAAACACTATCTGATACATTAAGGAGTTCTTACATTCATGGCAAAAGATTCATAAACCAAAATAATAACTTCTGTCATATTTTAGAGATGTGTGAGAGTGCAATGAAAATAGAATGGGGGGAAAGACTAACTTGGCCCAAATAAGTGGAAATTTCACCAAGCAAATGGTCTCCGGTGTGAACACTGAGACTTGAATGTTTAGGCAAGGCAATCTCAGATTGATAAAATAGATAATATTCTCATTAAAACACATTTTCCTCACACATGTACAAATAACCACACCTATCAGTGGAACTTAAATATT
Source organism: Dolichotis patagonum (assembly GCA_004027295.1). Taxonomy (NCBI): domain Eukaryota; kingdom Metazoa; phylum Chordata; class Mammalia; order Rodentia; family Caviidae; genus Dolichotis; species Dolichotis patagonum. The sequence goes on along the minus strand of PVJX010024893.1, from coordinate 8,567 downwards.
TATCAGGGTCAAGTTTCATCTGGTCCAGTAGCTTGGATCTGTTTGTTACTGAGAGATACTTAGTAAAGGAGTGTGGCAAGGCTGGCTGGAGGACATGGGATGGGGAACGAAGCACTCTCAGCAGAGGTGACAGTGTTTGCAAAGAGCTGGCCTGGGCAGGGGCTGAAATAACACATTCCCATCACAAACTGGGGCAAATCATTTATGTCAGATAAGGCTGACAGCCCCCAGAGTGCCTGTGGAACACCTGCTCAAAGGGGGACACTGAGCTGAGGACTGGAATAAAAACCAAATCCCTGCTTCCATAAACCTTGCATCCTAATCGAAGATGGAGGAGGGGAGAAAATGAAAGTAAATTAACACAATATAGAAAGTCTTGTGATAAGTGCTAGGAAGCATTAAGCCAGTCAACAGGTCTAAACTGACTGTACCTGCTGAGGACCCTTTTTATCGAGGGCTGGGAGATGGCCCTGTAATGTTTATTTGTATTCACACAATGCACAAGGAGAACTACACCATGATTTCACTTTAAGGTTTCCTGAAAACCTTGGTGAATTTTCTCTTGCCTTCACTGACACTGGTCTCTGTACCTCTGAAAATGTTCATCTTTTATCCTCCAAGTCCAGGTCAAACTACATCTCATCCATAAATTACTCTCGGATTCCTATATTTGAAACTCAGCTTTCTTTTTTTATAATCGGTACCAGGAATCGAACTCACGACTGCTTGCTTGCTAGGCAGGCACTTATGCCGCTGAGCTAAATCCCCAGCCCCCTTAACTCAGCTTTCTTAACTTATAACTTTCTTTGACTGAACCTCTTTCTGCTGTTGGATGTGTGTATCTGGTTTGTCCCTCTTACCCTGGGTGGGTAATGTCTATAGTTACTTCATTCTAGACTTCCTGTCAGGCATCAGTAAAATGCTTTGCATATTGCCTACCTTCAAATTTTCATACAATGAAGATACACCATATCACCTAAAATTGAATCTCAAATATTCAGTCTTACTACTTGCTCTGATTCAGCATCTTTGTTGTACCACCTCCAAATGATGGTTTAACTGCAAATAAAATACAGCATGGCACAGTTTCTCAAAGAACTCGCTTGCCCTGTATTGCAGGGTTGTAAGAAGCATTAAATAGGCTTTTTGTTTCTTTGGTCAGTTGGATCAAACTGCTGCTATGGCCATAATTCCTATTTCTTAGCTTTCTATTCTCCATCTTTCTTATCCCCCCTCTCTTTCTCCACTATTTCTGTTTATCTATCACTCCTCTCATTGCCTATGATCCTGAATTCTTTTCATATCTATCCTTTCTCTCATTTCTCACTTTTTTTTGCATTTCTTCTTAGTTCTTCATATTTCTTCTATTTCTTTCTTCCCCTTTCCTCCTTTCCTTCTGCCCCTGGATTACTGTCTTTTAACCCTGTCCACGGTGCTGAATGCTAAATAAAGCAATTTAGAATTTAGCCCATTATGTGGTTTTATGACACTGCTGAAACACTACAAAAATAAATAAAATGAAATTCTGCAAACAAAAGATAGCTGATTAAATTCATATTATGCAAAAATATACAACATTGACAAGACTATGTGTTAGATATTAAACATTTTGCATGTTCTATTACTTGTTTTATATAGTCTTATCTCCAATTTGAGAAACATTTGAATGTTTCACTGTAGTTAAAGACGGTTGGAGCCAGAGAAAAATACTTTGTTTACATTGGAAACTGGGTTTTCTGTAAATTATTCTGTCCATGTTAAAACCTCAGAAAATTTGGGTAATTCAAATCTGTACATTTCCTTCCTAAATAAGTTTAAAAATTTGTCATATATATGGTAGATCTTGTAACTATTTCTTATAATTTATTTGATCTTTTGTTAACTTTTTGATATAGGAAAATAAATGAGAAAGATGAGCCAAAAGCCACGATTAGTAGATACTCATCTGATGACACTTTGGACAGGTAAAGTGCTTTTGAACCATCTAAATGTAAAATATCTATATATTCTTTACATTTAATATGTGTCAACATATTAAGGTCTATTTCTCATAAAGCTATGATACATTTATATGTTTACTGAAATAATCTTTGTGTCATTAATATTTTATCACCAGGGAGAGAGGGTTCTAAAGATTGAATTATCTTCTTCAAAACTCACAAAACCTTGATTAGATTATAGTGTTTTTCTAAAACCTTGGTTTTATGAAATAGTAGGTTGATGTGAAAAACTCTAAGAAATCCTGATTTGAGTATAGATAAGCTGGGCAAAGCATGGGGCTTGTTAGTTCAAATTAAAATGAAGAATATAGTTGTTTATGTAAATATGAATGGTTCTTGTTTCAACATTAGGTTCTTCCATCCTGATGGTGGAGAAACAATAATTTCTGTATGACAATTTAGGGAGACACTGTGAGTTTTAATAACACATTAGTTTCAATTCATGTTAAGATAAAGGTGTTAGTTCTTTACTTTAGGGAATTAAACTACTTTTCCAGCGCAAGAATCATTGCATGACTCACTGAATGGAATGTTACACTGTAGCATTTGGTAGTTCTCTCTTGCATAGAAAGGGCTCATCCTTATGAAGAAAACTAAGAAACTTCTGTTCGGGTTGAGATGCAAATCTTACAAGACACATTCTTTGTTTAGATTTGGGAGAAATGCTTAGGAAGGATAAGAAAAGGGCAGAGTTAACATCTTCAGCAGAAGTTAGGTACAATGTATACCCAAGACTGTTGACAGTGGACTCATTCCTTGTAGCTAAAGACCTGCTGCTATTGTATACAAAAATGACATTCATTGGATTTTAAGCAGATATGTGAAATTTATAGTAGTTAGTGCACTTCATATTCAAATTGTTTGAGTGTTGATTAATATTACAAACATATAGACTCATGGTTTTCAAGTCAATTACTGTAACAGAACCATTGACTAGAGTTGGCCTGTCTCTTAATTATCATTCTTGTTAAAAAATGAGTTTGTAGTATATACTTAAGATTACATCTCCATGTTAGTGCACAAAGAAAAGGTAAACACAATAACTGTTTATTCACCCTGAGTTTTCAGGTAGTTGGATGGAACAGCTAATTGAAATAGGAAATCCTATTTCTAGAAAGTAATTTTAAAATGAGATGAGTGAACCTGAAGAAAAGTAGATATGTGGAATTCCCAATCCTTTGTAAGGCTGTGTATCAGAAAGTCCAGGCCAGTCAAGGCCCAGCCTTGGGGTGTGAGAAATGGTATAGACCTTCAGGGTGACTGTGTGGCATCATTCTCAGCATTTGCTGAAAACCAGAATCTCTGAGGAAGCTTTTAAACTTTTATTGATGTCTTGGTCTTCTTGTACCTCTTTCCTCATGTTCTGTTTTAACTAACCTGAGGTGAGAGTTGGACATTATTTTCAATCTCCTAAAGTGAGTCTAATTTTCAGCCAAGATTCAGAACCACTGGGATATCTCAGATCTTTCATTTCATACAGTAGAAAATGGGACTAGAGATTATTTGATTTTATTTACAGAGAGGTTGAGTGGCACATTTGGAAGAAATAGCCTTGTCAACTTGTTCCTAAGGCAGTAAACATGATGTGAGGAAGACAATATGGCGGCCAGTGGAGGCAATTTCAGTGGTAGAAGTGGTATTTCCATAATTCAGACCACTCCAAAATGTGAGATCTGAAGTCATTTCAGGGAAAAAATGATCAAATATGTCAGGTACCTGTGTACTCATACAATAATGCATTAGCTTTAATTAACATAGGAAAAATATTGAGTTTTGACATGAGGAGTTTCCTTTACTTCTTTGGGTAGGAATGTGAAATGTATTAAAGAACCCATAAGTGAAGAGTAATATATGAAGCATGAAGACTCTAGTCCAAATCCTGAAGGTGGGGAAATGACTAATTTGGAAAACATAGGTTAGGGAGTCCTCTGGTGCTCAGTTATGGAATAACTTTTCTTTTGATCATTCTGGTGGTTTATTTCCTGTTTCCCAGACTTACTCCTATAAAAACAACCTATTTCATATCACAAGTTGGCAAATACAAAGTTAATATCCCTCAGCAATTAAAAATTCACATATATGTCAGAATAGTGGCTTAGAGTTTTCTCCATTGCTGTTGATAGACATCTCCTCCAGTGGTATGGAAGAGACTGGGATAAGTCAGAAATAAGGAAAGACATGTGAACGTATTGGATACATTTTGGGATCAATTATGCTGTATAATCAGATTTATGAAATTAGCGCAGTGAGAAAGTTTTGAAGCTAGAGCTACTGCCTAAGTTGTGTGACCGAGAGAAAGTCGTCTAACTTCTTTTAGACTCCATTTCTTCAACTGTAAAATGAAAATAATCACAGCTACCTTGTAGGAATGTTCTGAACAATTGAAAAAGTTTATGAAATGATCTCAGAAGAGTAGATAGCTATTTTATTATTAAAGGTAGTGTTTCCCATACAGATATACTCTTTGGAACTTTTATTAACTTTGATTTTAACATGAAAAATCACTTTGAGATCATTTGACATTAAAGTTCTGTTTGCTTTAAATGAATTGTTATTTTCCCTGTAGCAATTTATGAGGTTTTTATCTCATATCAGGATCTCACAGGCAACTATCAAGTCTAATAAGGGTCACATGAACTTTTAAGATTTAAGATTGCCTTACATTGTATTCACAGTGATTCATTGCAAAGTTGTTGAAATCTGAATATCTCAGGGCTTAAGAGGCTCGAGTTAGTACAAGGACATTACCCCAGTCTTTGGCCCAAAGATAACCTTAGACATGAGTTTTTAAAGTACAGTTTTGGGATTCTGCTTGTATCGTGAGTACTCTGTGGAGACTATGAAGTTCTGAAGTGTTACAAGTTCTTCCTCTTTTCCTTTTAGCATTAATAGTTTGTGATGTTGTGAATGATAAACAGAAACTGTTTTGGAGTTGACTCAAAGTTTAACATATTAGAGCCATCACCCAATATTTTAGTTAAATATGTTAAAATGACACCTAGGAACTGAAATTATTTTTAGTTTATGACAATGACAATTAAGTCATATTTATGCCACATGATTCTTTTTTAAAGCGGTAGTCAGTATCTATCTATCTTGGCAGGGATGGTTTGTATAAAGTATTGTGCTCAAGTGGATGGTAAAAGTGAAAGTTTAGGGAAAGTTGTAGTAGATGTACAGTATGGGGTCAACAGAAGAGTCTGCTCTTTGTTTACCTTGTTTCACTTTCTTATATGCCAGTTTCTGCCATCCTATAGAATGTTCCAGAAGACAGCTCCAGGTCTTATGAAGAACCTTCCTGTCTGATGTGAGGCAAGCAAGGAAGGAGCAGGGGCTGCACTCAGGAGACCCCACCCCCGGGGCATGAGATGGCTCCATCCCTGATTTTTTCTAGATCTACCTGAGTTTTCTCTAGATCTATGCTCTTTGAGGAGACTTGAGAATAAAGAGACTGAAGTTTCTGGTGGCCATTTGGGCTTATTAATTAAGCCTATTAGTCAAAGCACACTAATTCATCAAGATAGAGTAACTGAATTATTCCTTGTCCCCCAAAATCTAGATGGTTTAACAAAACAGAAGGAGTTGCTTGATGCCCCTGAGACTGATCTGATTAACTGGAGTCCATGCAGTGACTCAGCGACCTAAATTTCCTCAGAGTTTTAATGATGCCATCTTCAGTCAATGGGCACCAAAGGGATGATGAGTGGGGAAAAAACAATATGAAATATTGTGCAAAAAGTCAGAGGTCTGGAAGTGATGAATAACATTCCTGCTCCTATTCTTTAGCAGTAACTCAATCAAGAGATTTCAACTTAGTTGCAGTTGAATTTGCTAAATGTGGTCATTTTCTTACTCAAGAGGGAAAGAAAATGAGTTTGGTATACACATAATATTGCCTATGCCACAAAAAATGAAATAAATATTTAAGTGTTCTAACAATTCCTTTTACTGACATAGGAAGTATTATCATTAATTAGATATATTATTAAAAATATGAAAATTTTGAGTTAAATGGATATGAATATTCATATTCAATATGAAATGAATATGAAAATTGAGTTAAATGCTCAGTGAATCAAAGAGACCAACATATAAGTTGTTATTATTTTATTGTTAAGACTGTGTCAAAATAGCCTTTTAAGTAGATTTTTCCATGTGTCTCTTAGTTTTTTACTGTAAAATCTGACACCTGAAAAATAGTTCACTTTAGAATAGAAACATTATGTTGTGAAGCTATTCTAGCATGTAAAAAGCTTGAAATGTTTAACCACAGTTTTGTTTTGATTATTCCCACTTTTGTGTTGTTTCTTTATAAGGATCTCATTCAGAAATGATGCTGCTAAAACATCTAAAGCCAATACCTTGGATAACCGACTAACCAATAGGTACCGGTGTCTACTAACTTTGCCCAAGTACAACAATTTCCTAAGTGTTGCTTATTTGCTTACAAGTCTTCAATCCTACTTAATATTTATCTATAAATTCTTTTTTTTCAAGACAGATTCTCACTATATAAATGCTTATCCTATATTTTTTAACAGAAAATTTCTGTTAAAATCTTTATTCTTTTTTTTATTTTAAAGAGAATAAAACAAAAGAGGGAAGAACAAAGCAGATCAGAACAGAACAGCATAAACAATACAGCACTTTACAGTAAGACAACCAGACATTAACAGTAGCTATCAAAATATCTCTTTCTCTGTTATAGTTGAGCATAGTTTCAAATACAATAATGTCAAACATAACAAAATAGTATAAAACCATTCAAAAGAATGAAAGAATTACAGGGCATTCTGAACCGAATAACAGAGAATGATCAATGGCTACTATAATATCTCATTTTCAATAAAAACATTTGTTTATACTATCACATATATTAAAATCCCAATAAGACACAACATGATAGAACCAATGGTAATAGCAGAGTAGAAGCATGGTAGGACTTCTAGGCAAGACGATATTAAATCAGCAATAGCTGTCATAATGTTTTGTTTTCTTCAAAACAGCTGTTCATACCATCACACACAATACAGTCAAACAAAGCAGAATAAAACCATTCCAACTGATGAATGAAAACATTTAAAGGCTTCAAAGCAATGAAATGGGGACTCCATAAAATCTTATATACTCTGACCAACTAAAATCTTTATTCCTGCTCATGGCTAGAATAAAATATTGTCTCACTTAAAAATCTAGAGATCTCATGGCTTCAGGTTATCATTCTTAGCACATTTACAAGGTGTGATAAAAACGTAGTGAATATTTAAATAAAAATTGGAAAAAACTTACAGAAAAAGAGACATTGACATTAGTTACCCTTAAAATACTCTCATTTAAATACACTTGTTGATCTTGCAACTTTCTAAAGCAATTCTGGAAATATTTTGGGGGGTGCCCTTTTCTATGACTGCCTTGATATCCCGGATCTATTTAAAACCTTTTGGCAATTTCTATCAAATAAAAACATTACAGCATGTTCCCCTTATTCTATGAATCTTGCTCAGTGTGACTTCTAGTTCTTTCCCAAAGTCAAAATGACCTTCATTTGATTCAGGATATAGAGGAAGCAACAACTAGGGACCCTCATGAAAGAGGACTTTCAGAACTGCTACAGAAAGTAGCAAGGAGGATGAGATAAGCCTGTTTGAAGCAAGAAAGTATTTTGAGACGAATTAGTGTCAATGTATCTTTCACTGTAATACATTTTTTACAGTTTAAATGCTCACTATATCGTTTGATCACACGTCACATATGTAAAGTATCCTGACAGCAACACGATCAAATTTATGCACAGGCAAATTTTAGATTCTTACTGGTGAGGAAAACTACTGAACCCAATGAATTAAAAATTCTTGGATTAACCAATGCTAAATTTTCTGAAATAAAAAAAATTCCCTTTGGAATCTAGTATATGAGATTTTCAAATATCTGGAAATCATCTTATCAAATCTTTTGAAATATTATTTTCTTTTTCTTTTAAATGATATCTATCTTTTCACAATAACAATTCTGAATTTATGGACAATTACAAATGGGTGCAAGAATTAGCTAATTCTTTGCTGTTGCTCAAACTGTGCCCTTTTTCCTCTCTCCCACCAGGAACGTGTCCACATTTAGATCATCAGACGCAGCCAAGTCGTATGTACTTTTCTTTTCTCTCCTCCTCTCTCCTCCTTCCTTTTTCCTTCTCCTTCTCCTTCTTCGTGTTCTTGTTCTTGGTGTTCTTGTTGTTGTTGTTGTTGTTCTTCTTCTTCTTCTTCTTCTTGTTCTTCTTGTTCTTCTTGTTCTTCTTGTTCTCCTCCTCTTCCTCCTCCTCCTCTCTCCTCCTTCCTTTTTCCTTCTCCTTCTCCTTCTTCGTGTTCTTGTTCCTCTTGTTCTTGTTCTTTGTCTTCTTCTTGTTGTTGTTGTTGTTCTTCTTCTTCTTCTTCTTTTCTTCTTCTTCTTCTTCTTCTTCTTCTTCTTCTTCTTCTTCTTCTTCTTCTTCTTCTTCTTCTTCTTCTTCTTCTCCTCCTTCTCCTCCTTTTCCTCCTTCTCCTCCTTCTCCTCCTTCTCCTCCTTCTCCTCCTT
>PVJX010024892.1:0-27331 GCA_004027295.1 Dolichotis patagonum | reverse complement strand
GAGAGAGTTTTGCAGGATACATCAATCTGGGCTGGAGATTGTTCTCCTTCAGCACTTGAATTACTTTACTCCAAGCTCTTCTTGACCTGATGGTCTGTGTCGAGAAGTCTGCCGTGATTTTGATGGGTTTTCCTTTATAGGTGATCTGTTTCTTTTCTCTGATGGCTTTTAATATTCTGTGCTTATATTGAATTTCTGGGATCTTGACTATTATGTCTCTGGGTGTAGCTCTGTTTGGGTTGTAGGTGGCTGGAGTTCTGTATGCTTCATACCTCTGCATATCATTTCTTTTTTCTATGCTTGGGAAATTTTCCCTAATAATTGCTGTAAATAGCCTTTGTAATTCCTCTGGTTTGATTCCTGCTTCTTCATTCACATACTTTATTCTTAAGTTATAGATTCTCTTGTCAAACCAGATTCAAATAAGATCAGTCTTTGTATTTTTACTGCCTGCTACCTTGTTATTTTTAAGAGATCTTCCCTTTCATGACCCCACATTGCAAGCCTGTGTTCAATTTTTGATAGTCTATCTTAGGTTTCTTTCAAGCAGTTTTGCCAGCTTTCTATGGAGTCTTTAGTTTCCTGATAATCTCTTTGAATTTGCTTCATAAATTCTAGGTTTTTTCCTGAATTCATTAAATTTTTCTCTCCATTTGTGTTCCTCCATTCTTCTGTCTGTGCCTTCTTGAGAGCTGCCCAGCCCTTCTTTCATTAATCTACTTATCTCTTATTTAATTTGAATTAATATTTCAGTTTGGTCCTGCTTACGAGTTCCTGAAGATATCTCTTTATGTCCGCTAATGCTGTGTTTGATGTTGCATTATTGCTGACCTCAATCTCTTTTGTATTTACCTCTCCTGGATCAATGTTCTCAGGGTTGGGGGCTGGGAGTTGTTTCTTATTTCTCCCTTTCATCATGTTTTTGGTTCCCTCCATACAAGTGTACAGTGTAATTTCCAGACCCTTTTCTTGTTGGTTAAGGCTCCTCTAGAGGGTGCAGGCTAGGAGCTTTAGCCCTCTTCAATAGGTTATCAGAGATGAGAGTTCACCCACGGGCAGTGTGCACTAGCTCCTCCCTTCCGGACCAGTCAACCTTTGCAGGCCTTCACTGCATCAGTGTGCACTGATCTCAGGGAAGTATTATTGTAGACTCACGGCTCCCTGCCAGGGGTGCGGCTTAATCCAAGCAGATTCCACCAATCTGCTCAGTCAGGGGAGCAACCAGCTAAAGCCACTTCCTTATGGAGTTAGGGCTGTCCTGCCCAAATTCAACATGTCATCCAGTCGGTTTCCCGTTTCCCGAGGGAGGGTCTTATTCCCATCACTCACAGCGTGTTGATGCCCGTCCTGAGAACTGCAGGACTACCCATCCTCTGACTTCAGTGCGGCTGTGGTGGGAATTCACAGTACCTCTGGGTGGGTTGAGTGCAGGGCCGGTCTGGGCGAGCTGCATGCATGGATGTTCAGCTGTGCACTCCGGTGGGTCAAGCCAGTCGCTGCGGTGTGAATCGCTTGTTCAGGTCGGGCAGGAATTCAGGCAGCTCGAGGAGGGCGCCATGCTCACTGATCTTAGCTTCTCTGATGGTAGTCCCAGGACCTCATATTCGAGTGGTTTTTTTTGCACTTTAGGTTTTTCCTGGGTTGTGAGAGTCCATCTCTATCTGTTTAGGTCTCTCCAGGGTGTTTTATTCGGGCATTTGAGCTGTCTCTCTCAGAGAGAGTCTCTCTCCTGCTACCTACCAGTCTGCTATCTTGTTGACCTCTCCTGATTTTTTTTATTTTAAAGCAGATAAAACAGAATAAACAAATCAAAACAAACCAGTGTAAGAGATATAAGACTTCAAAACAGAATAGTTGCCGTAATGCCTTTTTTAAGGCAGACATCAGAAGTCTTTTTATACACATTTGACAAAGTATCTTAGAATCCATGAACAGGTACAAAGTATTTACAGTAACACAACTGTGGAAAACAAAACCAACATATTTCTCAAACAGAAACGTCTATTTATAAAAATTGTTCCTGTGAACTTGCAAGACTTTCAGCTCCTATCTATTACCCTGGTCTTAAACCCCAATAGGAGACACACTGGGTCTGGGAGTAGGAGGGCCTTTTGATGACTTCAAAATAACAGCGGATAACTTCGGACACAGTAAAAGTCAAACAGAACAGAATAGAATAAAAACAATAAAAACGAAACAGTGAGTGCAATAAAGGATTTCAAACCAAGCCAATAGTAAATCCAAAATTGCTACCATAATATGTCTTGCTATAAGTAGCTTCTTCTGCCATTGGGTTTAACAGAATCAAATAAAACACAACCCAACAAAATAGTGTAAATGATATAGGACCTCAAAACAAGACCTAGAGAATCAACAATGGCTACAACCCCCAGAAGGAGATCCCCCTGGATGCATACTGTGTACCCATATCCTCTGTACCTATGATCAGACCACTGGCCCTGGACCTGCAATGTCAGTGAAACACCAAACACCACAGGCATCCAATTTCATTTCACCTCTATAGCTATCATCACAGCCTGTGTTCTCTGGATAAAGTCGCTTATGGGAAGTGGGGGGATCGGTACCCCTTGCTTGCCAGCCAGCATGCAGAAGGGTCTGGGGTCTGGCTGTTCCCAGTGCAGTGGCTACTCACACATGTCACTGGTTCCCAGACTGGGCTTGTTTGCTGGTACAGCCAGTGTTCTCTCTCTTCCATGAATAGCTGCAAATGATTTTTAAATTCAGCAGAGTTGGTTTTATGGATTAGAAAAAATGTCATGTACTGATGAGAGGCAAAATCGTGTGTGGGTCAGAGATTTCCACAACTTAAAATGTCTGACACATGCATATTACAACACATATTTATTGATTGGAGATAAAATTTTAATCAAAATACTTTGGGGTGGGAATTACAGAAACCCATCAGAAACTGATTTAAAGATTAAGTGTATCAGACCATGTAACTGAATAATTTGGGGGCAGGGCTGGCTTTCGGCATGACAAGGTCAATATGTTTTCATAGTTATAGATTTCTAACTCTCAACTCTTGTTTGTTCTGTGTTAATGTTTTTTTTTCAGATTAGGTCTCTGATTTTCAGGTACTTTCTACCCCCTTAGCCACCCCCACAGAAAGAGATTCACTATGCCTGGAAACTTGGAATATCCCACCATCCCTGAACCAATCCCTGTGATTCTGATTAACCAAGCCTCTTCTAGAATCATAGGTTGCCCACGAAAATACTCAAATAGCCTAAAAAAGGAGAAGGATCATAATTTTAAAGAAAGCCATGTTTTCCCCACAAAAGAGTCGTATGGTAAATAACATACATATCCCCTGTCAGAATTATGGGAAAAGACGAACAGTTGAGGGTGAACTGGGAAAATACATTACCAGGACATGAAGAAAGTGGGGTCAGTGGAAATGAAATAAATGAGTCAGCACGAGGACTGAGCCATGACTGTGAAACACAGGTAGGAGTTCATCAGCCTCATTTGTCATGTGTATGGCTTCTGGAGATGGAGCTCCAAAATGGCGTATTTCCACGGATTAAACCTAACAATGTCTTCATTCCTGTTGTGCAGGTCTTGTCAGTAATTTAGGAACATAGCAAGATATTCAGAAGTCCAAAGGCTGTAGCAAAAGATATATTTCTACTATGTTCAGATTGTTTATCCTGGATTCAAAGCTTAGACTTTTTAAGAACGAGTAGCTTAAATAAGTAACTTAGGTTGTGGATATTATAGTTTGGAATTTTAAAGAAGTTTTCAAAGAAAGAGAGAGGCATAAGAACAAATGGAAGTACATAATGACTTAATGGTTGAGTTTCTTTCTTCATACATTCCAAGGTCTCTCAGGTCATTGACTAGCTTCAGACCAGCAGAAGCAGACCTCACTCAACTGTTTCTCTGGCCTGCACCTTCTACTGTGCATTTTATCATTTTTCCTGTGAGTTGTAAAGCCTGCCACCACAGAATCAGCAAGGGGTGGATTAGCACTTATGTCTCAGTGGCTCCTGTAGGCTAAGTCAGAGAATGCTCTGTTCACTTATCAGAGCTTGAAGGATATTTCTGGCATAAAGTAAGTGTTTATCCAATTTATGCTGTTACCATTAATATTCCACACATTTATTATGATAAATCTCTCCCTAGGTAAATACCAGCAATTGGCACATTGCTCTGTATAGGAACCCTCTATTTTAAGATCCTGTTTCTCTGTAGAAAATGCCAAAAGTTAGTTCCTTTAATGTTAGTGAAGTCACTATTCCTTTACTTAAAATCACATTTAGCTATTGTTTTACTCTTTTGAGTATCTCTGTGCTTCTGCTTTTAGTTGCTTCAGCATTTTTTGTTTTCACATTGTATGTGCATATATTTTTTATTTATCTTGTACAATATATTTTGTATAAAACATAGTCTAAAATATAATGTACATCTCTACATTGCTGTATATATGTATATATTACAGGTAGACACACATACCTATGCATAGTATACCTTCATAATTTCACCTATGTGTGCCACCATTTCTTGTCAAGAAGATCATTTAGCAGATACAGCTCAAATATGTACTTTTTCTGGAAAATTGCTCATAGCTGTAACTGTGATTATCATTTCCTGTGGCTCTACCAAGTGCTTCAGACTCTGTTAAGTGATTCATGTTCATGATTTTATTTCACTTCACCTCCGCAATAACTGTGTGGGGTGGTATGATCCCTATTTTGTTATGTGACAGTTAAGGAGCTGAAATGTACATTAGACCATGGCAGGACCCACATGAAGGATATGTGTTTCCAGGGACTGTGCTCTTACCAACTGTACATAATGCTACCATCAACTGCACTGCTCTTCAGCTCAATGGAAACAACTCTGCTTCACTTAGAAATCCACATGGGCCAAAAAAACAAAACTGCTAATAAAATGTATTTCATTTTTTATCAGTAAAAACATGTATTGTATTGCTAGTGTGATTGAACATCCTGATGTTCATTTACATGAAGATTTTATTATTCCAAAATAATAACTGTCTCTGTCTTTGTCTTTCTTATTCTCATGCTCTCAACTCTCTGTCCCAGGGATTAAATACAGGGCCTCATATGAGCTAGGCAAGTGCTACACTACTCTGCCCTATTGTAAGTTCATTTTCCCGTTTAAGAGTTTTCTGTATGTGTACTTTTATTCTCCTGAATGATTTATCTTTTATGATATATTACAATTCAAAAATTCTTCTTGTTTCTCTGGGTTATAGTGATAGTTTCTCTAGGGAATATGTAATAGTCTGAACATATTGTGCATATGGTATGTTTCCAGAGTAGGGCTAATGACTGGGAAATGTAGTGACTGAAAATTATGCCCTGCAAAACTGCATGTGCTGAAATGTAGATTGCTCCAGTTTTCTGCTGAAATATCTGTCTCTGCAGGGAATGTTAACTTTCTAAGGTTGTAGCTTCAGAACTCTGTTCTTACAGATTCTTGGGGATTAATAACAAATACCAAGTTTAGAATCAGTGTGAGGTGATTATACTTATCTGTGTAGGAATTGACAACTTTTGGTTACCAATAAGTTTTAAATTTTTTTAAATGACTTAGATGAGACTTTGCACTTAAAAAAAAAAACCCTAATTCTATTTCTTTTCTAAGGGAGAATATTTAGAAAACAAATTCCAGAAACTGCCATAGTCTATAAGATAAGAACTCTTTATGTCTGTGTCATATTTGACTAGAACTGTGCTTTCTTACTTTAAAATTCTGCAGTTTGCAAAATATGTCATAACTTAAAGTGGAATATGTAAGTGTGGTAAGGAAAATGTTCTTCCGCAAGTTTTCAAGGGATTGGAGCATTTCCCAAGACTTTTTGAAGAGAAAAGATAAAGTATTTTTCCTTTGGCTTTCTAAAAGATAATTTTATTAAATACAAATGAGAAGTATTTTGAAATTACTCAGCAGGCCTTTATTTTGGCATGTTTTTTCCCTATCCTAAATTTTAGTATTGTTTTCAGTGGATCATTGGCTATCACAGAGAAAGACTAAGAGGTTTTTTTTTTTAATAATGTGTTACATTAAATCTGGACAAGTTTGAATTATAATATCACATTTTGACATATTCCTGGAGACTGAAATAAAATGTCTACATTTCTCTAGAGTAATTCTATTTGAGGCATATTAATGATAGGAAAAATATACAATATGCATTCATTCATCATATTTTCTTTTCTAAAAATGAACCAAATAGTTGAGATTTAAGATGGTTGATATACTTACAACAATTTCAGTTATAAAGTGTAACTATTGAAGCAAAGTTTGTATTTAGCCAAGAAAAATTCCCTGGTGTATACCTACTGTCAGTCTTGTCTACGTTTATCACATTGAGGCTGGGCGAAGACTAAGTTTTGTTTCTTTTGTTTTTGGTTCAGTGCAAAGATTATTTTAGTAGAACCTACAAGCACCCAAAGCTTGGCAGCTTTCTACCTAAAGTGCAATAAGCTGTAATATTTCTTTTTATTCTCACCATTCTTTAAAGCAGTGGTCGAAAACTTAAATATCCATAGCTTAGCAGAAAAGGCGTGGGGGAGAAGCTTGCCACAGTTGCATGTGGAGTTTCTATTTAAAGGAAAAGCAGCTACTCAGATTCAGTAAAGTGCTAGTCCACCAAATTCCAAAAACCAGTGTTATCAAGACTTCCATTTTTGTTTTGAAGAAAAACCTAAATTATTTTAACAATTACTATTAATGTGTCACATACTGATTTTTCTAATTCAATTTAAAAAATAATTCGAAGGCCAAAAAACCTCATGTGTGAGCCACATGTGATTTGAGCGTCACTGATCTGCATATTCTTGGCTCAAGACACCATGTGACATCTTTATCAAAAAATATTTATTGAGCTCTTGGATTGGTTTCTTGGCGGATCTTCTGATACTTATTAGAAGTGGTACGCTCTTCTGGTTCTGTGCTCCAGAACCTATTTTCCTTACCTTAGTCCATTCTATCCCTTGTTTTGAAATAAAAAATGAGGATTTAACAAAACATAAAGTCTAAATTTGGGATCCTAATTTTGCTACTAATCTAGTTCTGTTTTTAAGGATTCTTGTTTTCTTTCTGAGACAAAATCTGTATCTTGTATTCCACTTTTGGTCTTTTCTTTTATGCCTATTTAGTTTCTAAAACATGTCCACAATCCAAATGTCTGTAGGATTGAGTGCTACACTGATAAACTTGTTTATGGTTTAATATCAAACCTCAGTTCCCCTAAATCTATATGCCTTAGGCACTTCTGTTGTTTAACAGACTTGACCAATGCTAGCTTCCTAGCTTCCTTAATCTTCGTTGCGTCTTTTTAAATATTTAGTTGCTTTCAACGTCTCCTGTTTCATCTTGACCAACTTAATACCAGTGACTTGCTGGTCTAGTGTTTCCTTTTGTTTATTTTTTCCCCTGGATTCTGAGTTCTGCATGCCTGGATGAATTGTTCTTGTTAATTGCAGCTCTTTTTGCCTCAGTGGTAGAACTTTGTCTTGGATGTCCAGTTCTACCAGACGCTGTCCTCATTAACGCTGTTTTAACGTCAGGTAAAAGCCTTTAAAAGAATGGTGCTTTTGGAACTGCTTTTATCACTGGGGGGAAAGGGAAGAATAAAATGTTGCTGCCTGTGTGTACTTGGGCAGTTCAAATGAACCTTTTTTTTTTTAATCTAAAAGCTGTTGTGCTTTTGTTGTGCTTTTATGAAAAAGTAGTTTGGTGATTATTTCCTTAATAATATAGCTAGTTAATACATGAAAGAGAGTTAAATCTCTTACTTCCTATTGATTTATGAAAGAATAAATGTTGGTACTGGTAAAATCTATGAGATAACCTACTAAAATACTCATATGGAATTGAAAGAGAAAATGTAGATATTATTGCAATGGTTAAGGTATTACCCGTGAAAATCACCTTTTAGAGTGTCACATCTTTTTGGGATTATTCTCAAAGAACATGGTAACTCCTCATATATTATCACTTGCATCAGTGAGCTTGAACATCCCAAAAGAAGTAAACATTGATATGGAAATTTCCTTTTATAATCTAAATTCCAAATTCTGTAAAGCTCAAACTTATTTTCCTGTTTCCTCCATCATAATTGTCATATTGATTCATGTTGTTATTGAGGAAAGGATATTCTGGATGGCTTATGCCATCCTTCCATTTCCTATTTGTTCCTCTGTGTGAGGTGGGGAGGAGGGAACAGCAATGTGTCAAATGGCTTTGCAATTGTCCTGTATCTAGAACATAAGAAAATTGTCCATTGTCAGGATAATTCCTGAGCATCATCCAGGAATTTTAACTATAATAAGATAGAAAATAAAAGCCTGTAATTGTTAATTATCAGTTGAGCTTCCTCTCATTTCATATATTATATACTCCATCCTGTGTAAGCTTGTTTCAGAATGTAGAGGAGCTTCTGTTTCCAAGGTGTTTCAGCCTTGAAGAAAAGCCCTAAGTAAAGACATAAATAATAGTGTGTGCATGGATAGACATAAAATGTGCTGTGAAAACATGGAATGTTCACTGCTGTCACATTTGCTTTGTAATATTTTGCGAGAGATGAGTATACATCAGTTGATCCTACTGTGTGGCTTTTTATTTTGCTGTCTGTGGAACTCTTTGAGAGGATGTTGTGGTTTTGTGTTTTTTTATGTTAGAAGTTAATGTTTGGTGACATGAGTATATCCCATAAATGTAAGTTTAGACTCTTTAGGAAAGATTGTAAGGAAATATGACTTTTAAGAAATAAAAATGAACAGAGTTGACACATTTCTTTTTATATCCTCTTCATAGTAATGCCTGAAAAGCTTATATATTTAATCCAGAGGGCTTTCTTAAACAGTTTTGCATTTATTTGGAAATTGCCCTTTTAAGCTCTAAGTACATTTTAAAATTATTTTCAGTAGTGGCAAGTATTAAATCTTTCGAGATAAATTTGATCTTCAAAAAGAGTGAAGTGGAACTGCATGCTAATGTTGAAAAATAAAGTAGGCTATAAAAATTCGTAATTTATGGTTTATATATTTTAAGCACAAAGGGCTTAAAATGAGACTGACTTTCTTATATAACAAGTATGTGAGATTTTTCATGCAATTAAAAATTCATTTCACATATTTTGGGTGATATTATATTAGTAAATAAGTACATACATTTCCTTTTTTTTTTAGTGCATACATTTCCAAATTGAATTTTTTAAGGAATATATTCATTTGGGTATATAAGCTTGTTTTGTTTTCTTAGTTATACTTCTTAGAAAAACAAGTTGCAAAAAGTTTAATATAAGCAACAACAAAGTAATTTATGAACAATATTCATAGATTTTGACAGATAAAATACACTATTTTAAAGTACATCTCAAGCAATATTTAATCATATGGATGCTAAAATTGTTTCTTATTATTTTGGAATTCAGATATAGGAGGAAGTCCTATATGTTGACCCAGTCCAGACAAACTAAACTCTAATCAAGTTGTTTGACAGTCTTCTGTGGAACACCTCCCATGTAGGGCTACCACACATATGGCTCTATACTCCAGGAGAGGAGACAGGAAATAATACAAATAACCATATTTCAGTTGAAAACCATAGTGTTCCAGGAAAGATATGAACCATGCCCTTTCAAGGAATAAAGGAGTTATTTCTGTTTGAAGAAGCTGAAAGCGTTTGAATTGATATTAAGTTTGGCAAGAGAGGATAGATTTTTTGCTTACCCACAAATAGGACAGATACGGTAAATTTAGGCAGAGACTAGCACTAGGAAGAGCATGAGTTTGGGAAACTATTGAGTGCTTTTAAGAAATGACTGTTTGGTAAAGTAGTGGTTCCTGAACTGCAGTACACATCAGAATCATCTGGAGGGTTAGAAACACATCCTTTTGAGTTCTTCCCCTGGAATTTCTGGCTCTAGATCAGTGTAGCCAACAACTTTCATTCATACCAAGTTCATTCATCCTTGGGGATGCCCTTGTATGCAGCTATGGATGACCAGTCAAAGACAGAAGAATGCTCAAAATATACAGAGAATGTTTAATTTTAAAATGTTATAATAATCAAAGACATATTGCTATAAATTTCCCTCAAAATACTCTTCTTTCCTTCCAACATAATTATCCCATTATTATTCTTGCCACTTTCTGAAACAGTTCTGGAAATTCTCTTTCATTGGAGTCTTTTGATACTACGATGAAAACTATAGAGAAGCTGGGGATTTAGCTCAGTGGAATAAGCTCTTGCCTTGCAAGTACACAGTCATGAGTTTGATCCCAGGTACCAGGTACCGAAAAAACCCCACAACAAAACACACAATACTGCTGAGAATACTGCTGTAGTGTTCTATCCACTACAGCTGCAGGCTTGTATTATGGTGTGTCCTCACCCTCCAGATCTGGGACCATGCAACTTCTGGCCTTTTCCCAAAGTCGAAATCACCGTGAAAGGTAAACCTTTTGAATAAATTGCAAATATTGAGATAGCCCCGATAGTGCAACTAACCACATTAATGGGTTTCATGGCAATGTATATTTAACTGCAATTGTTTTATAGACAATATTCACCATAATTTTGATCATTCTTTGTGTGGGTAGGAAATGTAGGTCATACCTGGAGGAGCTCATATGTCTTTCTCTAGAATTTAAGTTTCGTTTAACAGGAGATGAGAGCTACTGAAGTCTGTCAAGCAAACTAACTCATTGGAGTTGTACTTTAGGAAGATCAAGATAAATTACTATGTGGGACCGATTTTACCTATTCAGTGAAAGCAACATTTTTTTTTGTTTTTCATTACAAAGTAAGCGGTTAATGTAGGGGCTACTGTCTGTTAAAATATTTATAGGCAGCCCAAGAGGGGATAAAGTTGAATGGAGACATTGACAGACATGTACTATATTTCCATAATTTTATCACTAATAGTGCATTTCGAGTTATGATAATGAAACCTGGATTTTTAAGACATTTTTCTGAGTGCTACTTTATTTTCATACTGAATGAATTCCTTAGCCCACATTGAGATATAACATTTCTTGGAGGCATGTGTTTGCCAGATCCTGTGAGAGGATCTAGTTTAGAGATATAAAAAATAAGACAGTGCTTTCCTGGAGTGACATCCAACTCAGTTAAGAACTGGTAAAGAAAAGACATTGGGGAATCAGAGTGGCTGAGAGTCACATGCCACTGACACTCTTATTTGTATCGCTGAAGATTACTTCTGTTGTTCTTCACGTGGAAGTTAGTGTCTCATTTTTGCCCATATTTAAATAAGTTTTAACTTTGTTTTTAATGAAAATTTTGTGTTTAATAATGAAAACCATGGAAAAGTCTTAAAAATATAAAGAAAAGCATAACAATCATTTATAATTGCATAATCTTACCAACCAAATGTTTGACACACTGATGTATATACAGTGTATTCCTATAGTTTACACTATTTTTTAACTTGATTTGTTTATAAGAGATAATTTCTATTTTCTTATGCTGATCATTCTCCTAAAATGTAGATTATATTGAATAATTGCCATCATATAAAAATATCATTATTTTATACCATAATTTAAATAATACATGATTTTTAATTCTATTATGTTAAATATTTTTGCAATGTATATTCTTATATTTGAAACTTTGTTCTTATACTTGGCAATTTATTTCCTTCAGATGGCATTATAACCAGATGTATCATTTTGCTTCTTTATAGAGATGATCAAATACTGTCTTGAAAAAGATGAATGAACAGTTTAAAGTTAGATGAAGTATTAAATGCAGAGTGTGGATCAGAGCTTCCCAACATGTTTTGTTTCACCACACATAGAAAACCATAGAAACAGCTTACAGCTTGAGCTGAAGAGGTCATGTTCTTGACTGTCTGCAGCCATTAACTGCAGGATCTTACAGAAACTCAGACTACGTTATCAAGGGTTTTGTGTGTGTGTTTTCTGTGTGTGTGTGTGTTGTGTGTGTTGTGTGTGTGTGTGTGTTTGCCATTCATATATATTTTATCAACTCGGCTATGAGTGTGAGACTGCTTTCACAGAATGATATTATTACATCTAGATTTATAAAATATATTTATGTTATATGATCAAAGTATTTAGAAGAGGTTAAAATATTGATTAGTTACTTTTTCAATGGCAGAATTATTATGCTTATTTTTAAAGGCAAATTATGTTCCTAAAAACAAGATTTTGATAATTTATTTTGGAATCTATGAGATTAATTTGGTGGAGGATCTAGAAGATTTAGATAATTATATTTTTTGATATTTTTAAATCTCCAAATGATTCTTTATAGTAAAAATGTACATTCCCTTTAAAGTTAATCAGGCTTATTAGATTTTCAAACTGTTCTTTATAATCAAGTCAATAACATGAATTAAAAGAATGATAGGATAACTGTATAATGAGTTAGATCCCCAAAAGATCCCCAAAAGTTTTGAAATCATGAGGAGATTTTGAAGATTCATGCAGTATTTACATATTTCTTCTAACTTTCACGGTTGAGTGTGTTTCTCACTCTAGGAAACCAGTTCCAGATAACTTCTCTGTGATTTGGAAGCTTCCCAATAGATTGCCAGTAAATTAAATCCCATTGCTCACTCTGTGAGTGTCTACAAATCTCTGCTCTCTAGAGCTCATGAAATCTTGGAAAAATCAAGAGTCTTCTTTTTTGAAGGGAAAAGTCAAAGATCTAGATTAAAAAATTACAAGTAAAGCAAAATGTTACAATTTTTTTCTACTGAACATTATAAAATATTCAGGCAGAAAATAGCAAATTTTAGCAAAGTTCTTAGAAATGAAAACTAATGGCTTTGAAAGAAATTCAGTGATCCTTCTTAACTATGTTGTTGTGTTTAGAGGCATAAACTCATTCTGGGTCCCTAAGTAGCTCTCAAGGGAGCTGAGCTGAGGACCTCTGTCTTTTATGTGTTCATTCAGCTGTCATAAAGAGGTCTCTGCACTTCAAGAAATGTGTATGATACAAAGAAGATACATAGGTAGATGGCTGGAAAGATGAATAGATAGATAGATAGATAGATAGACAGACAGATAGATAAATATAGTACCTAGATGATTGATAGACAAATAGACAAAAATAGTAGCACATTCTTTGTCTTTCAGGAAGAATCAAGATTTTTTTGGCAATCCCTTTGACCTTGATCATAATTTGAATTCTTTGCTCGCCACAAGTGTTTAATTCCATCTGATGTTTTCCCCTTGAATATACAAAGCTCTGATTTTGTAACAAAATCCAAAAGGAAATTGGATTTGCTTACAGAAAATCTTTGTGACCAACTTTGTGGAAAGTTTTTAGCTTTAAAGTGAGACTACATTCTATTAATAATAACATGGTTATAGGATATATTGCCTACACACTGAGCTTTGGCAGTAGTGATTAACTTAGAAAGAGTTTTCAGATCGAGATAAAAAAGATTTAAAATCTATGGCCTAATGTGATCAGGAAAGTTCAAATATTGATTTTAGTCACTATTCTGCATACTTACTCAAAATGGTCTGAGGTAGTCAGAGGCTCTTCTCTACTCTAAGGTGATGAATAAATGTAGTTACAGACAAAATTAATAGAAAGGGAGAGTGAGCAGAGAGCAGCACGGATGATCCATGCTTCACAGTCGAGGCTCTCTGCCTCTTTGTCAGCCCAGTGTCAACTGCAATAGCGTGGGTCAGGAATTTTGCCTTGATCTTGGCAGTCACAGAGGGCCCCGCCCAGCCTGTGTGTGGGTGATCTGTGTTCTAATCAGATGGAATTGTTTCTAGGAACTCCATGGGGAATTTCTTTCCTTCTAATAAGTACAACTTAGGCTAAACAAAATCCATCTGAGCTTGAACTAGAAGCCCTGATTTTGCTCTGGGACTAATTCTGAAGTAATGTATTGTTGTCATGTGTTGTGTTAAAAATCTAGTTTCCCAAAGTCTCTACTAAAACCATTTATACCAAAATTAGCCTGTATGTTAGAATTATCAGTCAGAAAATAGAGTTGCGACTCATTTTTTCCATTCACAAGTGTAGGATTGAATTTGTATCATTTTTGACTTACCAAAAAATCTCCTTGCCTACTTTTCACTGGGCTTGAGTCTTACTCAGCATTAAGAGTTAACATTTGGCGTTCTCAGAGTATTGCATGGAATTCTTGGTACCTTGTTGCAGCTGAATATTCCAACAAGACATGAATAACCATTAAGAAGCTTCTAAGTGGCAAACACTATACAGTCCAAAGATGTACTTGATGGCCTGCTAGTTACATACACCCCATCATCTCCATTTAAACACTTGGGCATCTTGAATAGTAAGATAGATTTTGACTTTTGTCTTCTAAAATTTGGAAGGTGTGGCAATCTAGGGCCTTTGATACCTGCATGAAAGATCAAGTCTCCTTTAAATAGTTATGTCACCTACCTTATGTTTTAAGCAGTCAATCCCCAAGTGTTAAATTCCAGATCTTTCCTTTTTTAAATGAGGAAACGTGCACAAATCTCTGAGCCTCCATGAGCTTTGGTATTCATGTCTTCCAATACGGAAGATTTTTTTTAAGATTTGTTTTTGAGCTTTAAATAATGTACAAGTAAAGCCCAAATCAAGGTCCTCCTTATATTAAATATTTGGTGAATATTCATTATCTATTCTCTTTCCTGGTGTCATAAATTTTTTCTATTTACACTAAAGTGAGAGAATTTAGTACTTTTAACTTTCTAAATTCTCTTTCGAGCTCCTACCTCAAAGTTATCACCTCTTTCAGTGACAATGTTACATGGTTGTCCTTGAGAACTATTGCTGCTCTCACCTTTCCTGTGTCCTGTGGAGTTCTGTGAACTTGTTAATGGATATCACACTACCTCACAACTTTCACATCTGCTGAAGTATGTTTTGAGTTTGATTTGTAATTCCACTGAAGTTTGGTTGATGCACACTAAAAAAAATTACCTCATATGAAAATTAAGAGAATACAGCAATAGTTGTTCAAATTATATTTGAAATATTATATCTTCTAATCTTGCTCTTTGAGCCTCAGATTTCCACAGTCATAAAATTCGGATAACTATTTTACCATGTAGTAAAATAATGGTGTCTTCAACAAGAAATAAACCCCACAGTGTCAATGCTTAACATGGCAGATTGTTTCTCACTTATGTAAGAATACTGAATGTTTGAACAAATAACTGCATAGCTCTTGTCCACACAGTGGTTGGTATCATCTTCAGACACTCACTCATCTTAAAATCTGTGCCATTCCTAGTTGCCAAAGAGAGATACAGTAGGAAAAGTTATGTGAAAAGTTATTATGAATCAAGATTTGAAGAGCTGTACCTCATTACACTCACTTGAGAATGTATGTGAACCCACAAGAACTGGCACTATCGTCCCCCTCTTTGGACATTTAGTGGAAAACTGGTTGTTTCTGCCACAATCGGTGGTGACACAGAGGTTGCAATATTCCTTATGGTGCCTGTGACAATGTCTGACTCTCGATGTCCTCAGCAACTGGTAGGCTGCTCTTGGTTTGCCATGCTTCCTGTAGCACCATAATTTGTCATCCTAAGACATTGAGATTCTATGATCAAGTCATTAAGTGGCTTAGACATTCTGAAAGTAAAACTGAACTAAACTTCTACCATTGGCACTCTGGAATCCGAAGTTACCTGGAAGCAGAAATGGGCAAAAGGTTGGAAATGGCATCCTTGTTCATCTGAGGGACATATGTGCCAAGACAAAGCTATGTGTTTTATTTCCAGGTTATACAGTGCTTGTGTTATCCATCATCATCTTGTCCACCTCGTGCATAGGCAGCTATAATTTAAGACAAATCCAAAATATGACAAAAATTACCTTTATATTCCCAGTATATTGGTAAAGCATACTTCATAAGAGTTGTTTATAAAGCATTTTTCATTAAAATTATTTTAATAATAATTATAGAAAACTCCCCAGTTTGCTGTTATAAAATATCTTTGACTATCACTTAGCAATAAATTTCTTTGTCTCATGGGGTGTTGAACGCACCAAGTATAAACTGAAGTCTACTGAGTGGAGTTTGAAAATGGGTGAAAATATTGTAAATGTATTGATGTGATACAAACACCTTTATTTTAGAAAAAAGTTTAACTTTACATGTTTCTGTAAATACACAGCATTTAAGAAACATATAAAGAAGCTACTGTGCAGGAGCAGATGAGTAAAATAAATTTAAAAGATTTAGCTTCTATACAGAGTCTGAATCAGTAATATAAACTCCTATAAATAACGCAGGTGACAAATGCCCCCAAATAAGTGGCCAACATTGCAATAAAGAGGAGTATTTGTACCTTGGTTTGGTTGAGATCTGTGAGAGACGGCATCTTGTTGATGAAAATGTGCAATATAAATGATCCAGAGAAGAAAATAAAGGAAAAATACTGCAGGCAAAGGAAAAAGAGTATACGGAAGCATTAAGGGCAGAGAGGAAAAGCATAGAAAATAGTTTAAACGGTTTGATATTCTGCCTCTCAGAGTGTCGCTGGCAAAGGTAGAAGGAAGTAGGAACAAGCGGTTCAGCTGCAGAAGTGGTAGGACCAGAACATGGAAAGTCTTGCTGATCTGGCAACCTAATGTCAGTTTCATTCCGAGGGAAGTGGGTGACTTCTAAAGCAGTGGGTCTCTGCTCATAGTAATCACTTGTGACATCGTTTAAGCACTCTCTATGACTGAACCTGTCTCAGACTAATTAGATCAGCCTTTTCCAGGCCGATGCTCAGGCATCATGTTTTTTCAAAACCTCCCCGGATGATTTCTAATGTGCAGCTAGTTGGGAACTACTGTTCTGAATGTGATTAAGTGGCATGGAAGGTGCTATAAAGCTAACACTTTGAATTGGAGGCTCTAACCTGACAAGTTCTGATGTTGGCAGAGGAGAGAATGACAGTAGGACAGTTCCTATGTTTTCTAGTTCCGTGAGCAGGGAACAGATGGAAGTTACATTCAACAAAGTAGAAAAATATAAGAAGCACATGATTTAATGAGGAAAACAGGATTTTCTACTGGTTGAACCAGAAATTCTATGAGACACATTCCGATAGCTGTTTGCTGTACCTGTGTGAAGCAGGAGAGACATTTTGGATGTACAGATATGTGACATCACCAACATGTCATGTGGACTGAAGCATCCATTAGGAGGAGTTAAGGGTGCTTAAATTGTCATGAGGGACTGGCTGTGGGTATAGCTCAGGGGTTCGGTGTGTTCTTAGCATGTGTGATGTCCTGTATCAGTCACCCAAATGTCCCCTGAAAGCAAAAGAATTGTGTGAGAGTTGGTCAGATTTCTAAGCACTGAAAGTCAACAACATTAAGAACCAAAGGAGAAGAGTACACAAAAGAGAGCAATCAAGTGTCAAACTGAAGGCCGGTTGTAACTGTCACCTCAAACACGTGCAAATTTATACTTTGTTCAACTGGAGACTTTTTAAAGCCTATGCTCCAGAGAAAGCATAGAAACTATAAGAAGTAGAACTCCTTTTGGAGAAATGGATTCATTGCAAAAGCTTACTTACTATGAGATAAAAATAGCCTTCCAGTTTTGAGGAATTATTTTTCTCCAAAAGGAATCGAAGAATCTCTTCCCTATTGCTACTTTTTCTGCAATTTTACAAAGTAGGTAGTACTTTAGATAAGCAATCGTACTGTTTGAAATCAGTAACACTTTTGAAAGAATCCTAGGTCTATTAGATCTTTATATTTTTTGTGTTTTAAATCAGTTTGTCTTCTTCCTGAGCTTTGACTGAGATCAGTGGCCATAAAGCAGCAAGATATGAGTGAGTAGATTAGCAACTGGTAATTTGAGAACAATGAGTAGGGTGGTGGAGTTAAATGCTGGGCACCTCCCATGACGAGGAGCCAGAAGAGCCATGGCAAATGTCTTAGCACAAAGAATCTCGGAAGATTTCTGTGATACCCATAAGCAGAATATAATTATGCCAAGAAAAATAATCATACTTCTTTGAAGATGTACCTATGTCATGATTTATGTTGGTGGCCCCAAGGCCTCATGTATTTGTATTGTATATTTGTGACTGGTTTATTGTCTAGTGTTTGGATTGATGGTGTCAGTGCTACACCCTCCTAGGGGGTGGAGCCAAGATGTGATGTAATGGCAGAAAAAAGGTGTGTCTCTCTCTCTTGCTGGTTCCCGCTTGCTGTTTGCAGCCACCATGAACTGCGGCCCCGCCATGCCACCCTGCCTTGGAGCCAACTGAGTATGGACTGAAACCTCCAAAAACTGTAAGAAATGAACCTTTCCTTTCCCAACTTTGGGCATCAGGTATTTTGTCTCAGCGACTAGTCAAAAGTAACTAAGACAGAATTTGGTACCTAAAGTGGGGTCATTTCTGTGACTATACCTGACCATGTTTTTCAAGAGGCTTTGGAAATGGCTTGTGGGCAGAGTTTGAAAAGGTTTGAACATGTCGCCTGGATGCACAGAGCTGGAGCAACTTAGGTTGTTCTGTAGAGGAGATTCTGGTCAGAGCTCAGAATACCAGAAGGCTGATAGAAAGCCTGATTGATGGTAAAGACCAGGCTTGCAAGGTTTCTGCTGGGAAGGAGGACTGTATGATGTGTGTTATGGCTTGGCAGAAAGTTTGTCTGCATTTTGCTCATGCCGGGAGACTTTGCCTGAGACTGAGATTAAGGGTAATGGACTGATTAATCTGGCAAAGGAAATTTCAAGCAGTCAAACATTGAGGCTGTGGCATGGCTATTGTTGGGGGCTTTTAGCCAGATCTATGTTGCAAATCAAGAGCAAAGAGCCCAGCAGGATAATTTAAAACACTGTGAGTTTGGCCAGAAAACTCCAGTAAAGCTGTGGATTGTAAAGATAGAGCTGAGACTTTGATTGCTGAGAAAAAACAGAGAGATAAAAAAGATGGCCACCAGGCATCCCAGGAAGCAGTGGGTCCCCACCCTTTGCAGCCCCAAAACTGCAAAGGTGAAAGAATTTTCTCAGATAAAAAAGCTTTAGAGCACCATGCTCCAGAATGGCATGGGAGGCCACATGAGATTCCAAAATGGCGGCAGCCACATGAGGTTCCAGAATGGCGGCAACATAGAAAAGCTTTTCTTCACAATTGGGTTCACAGAGCCCAGCAATCTAGACAATCAACCCCTACAGCCAAGAAAAAAAGCCTGGCTACTGCTCCAGCTGGCAGCAGGCCTTGGCGGCATCCACATGGTGCTGATTTCAGGTGTAAGGAAAATGCACAAATTCTGAAGGTAAAAAGGCTTCCACCTTGATTGCAAAGGGCCTGGGAGGCCAAGCAGTGTGCCCCTGAGAGGGCAATATGTAAAGATGTAAGAGTAAAGCCAAAGGTGCAATGGAGACCCCAAAAGTTTGGAAAAGCCAAAAACGTGGATCATCCAAGGAAAGCTGCAAGAACTGAGCAGAGAGGGTTTTAAAAAAAAAGCTGTGGGAGCTAAAATCCCTAAAAGTGCCATGGGGGTGAAATCACCCAAGCCTTTTGGAGCTTGCAACCAGATTGCTTCAAATGCTGAGCATAAAACTCTAGCACTTAATGTTCGCCCTGCTGGATGTTGGACTTGCTCTGTTTCCAATACTTTATATTCCCCCATTTGTAACTTTTGGAATGGTAATGTTTATTTTATGCCTTTGCATTTCAGAAATGTTTAACCTTGTTTCACTTGTACGGGGGGTTACAGTTATGAGTTTGCCATAGATATTGGAAGAGACTTGTGACTTGGACTTCTCAGCAATGCTAAAAATGTTAGGACTTTGGCAACTCTTGGAGATGGACTAAATGTCTTTTGTATAAAGGTAATGCATGAGTCTCTGGGGGCCAGGGGTGGAATGTCATGGTTTATGTCAGTGGCCCCCAGGTCTCATGTATTTGCATTGTACATTTGTGACTGGTTCATTGTCTAGTGCTTGGATTGGTGGTGTCAGTGCTACACCCTCCCAGGGGGTGGAGCCAGGATGTGATGTAATGGCAGGAAGAAGGTGTCTCTCTCTTGCTGGTTCCCACTTGCGGTTTGCAGCTGCCATGAACTGCGGCCCCACCATGCCACCCTGCCTTGGAGCCAACTGAGTATAGACTAAAACCTTCAAAAACTGTAAGAAATAAACCTTTCCTTTCCCAACTTTGGGCATTAGGTATTTTGTCTCAGTGACTAGTAAAAAATAACTAAGACAACCTCTAACTAACCAGTTAAAGTATGTTTTATAACTATTTTGCCACAATCTACTTAAAGCCATTCTTGTACCATCCACTCAAGGAATTCACATTTAGGTCAAAGTGCAGTGTATTTATTAGCATTCTGTAAAGTAGAGGTTCAGAAATGTTTGCACATTGAACCTGAATTTAACTGATATTGGCCAATCACTTAAATTCGTGAATTCTTGATTTTAATCAACCAATTTATGTACATATTTTAGAACATAGTACATCCAAACATACTACTAATCCCAAGATTGATAAAAAAAATTGCTGAGGCATAAAGAAAGAGATTTGACTATCATGCTGGACTATAATATGAGGGATTAAAAATAAAATGTTTATATAGGTGTCTATGCCAGGTGACAATAAGCAGGAAGAATTTTTCAAATTGTTCACATTAAATCAAGAACTACAAAACCAAACCAAGTGAAAAGACTATGGTTTCACATTGTTGGAAGTAAGTTAAGAAATCCTTAACACAAAAAGAAGTTTGTACTCATTAAAGAAAAGGGAATATCTGTTGCATGTCAGGTCCTGTACCCAATAGTCCACAAGAACATTCTGAATGCATTATTGTTAAATAAACTTTACTTACTGAGAAGCTGAGACTCAGACAGTTTATATAATTACTAAAGTTATAAAGAGTAGCCAGAGCTAAAATACAGGTCAAACTCTCTTCTATATTATACTGGTTTGTTAATTATTGAAAGAGGTCTGTGTATTTCATAATGATATTTCAAAAAAACTCTTTCTAACAAATATATTATTAGTGCTTTGTTGTTTTGTTGTTGAGACATGTTTGAAGACATTGTGAAGAAGAAACCTGAGTGTAATGCTTACGCATTTTAAAAGGCTGCTATTCTTACTACCAGCTTAGAAGCAAAAATGCAAATCATTATCTTATTTCAGTCCCGATAATTTTATAGTTAAAGTGCAGGCTTCTTACTTTCCATTCACAGGGTTCATACACAGGACTATGCATACAGACAATGATATTTTGAAAGGGTCTTGTGGATTTTTTCCTTTTTGTAGTCTTGAAGTTGGGTTTCTGAGACAGACAAAATATTGTGTTCTGTGTGTAGCTGCGGTGTGATAGTTTTCTTTCTCTCTCTTTTTAAATCTTCTTTTCATTAAACCTTCCCTAAATTTCCATTACATGGAAAATGGGCTTTGAGTTGAAGATATGTTCTTTCAGTAAGTTATTTCTCTGTAATCTAAAAATTTCTCTTTCTGTCTCTGTCTCTCTCTGTCTCTCTGTCTCTCTCTGTCTCTCTCTCTCTCTGTCTCTCTCTCTCTCTCTCTCTCTCTCTCTCTATATATATATATATATATATACTACTGTGATGAAATCTGTGTGGTGCTGCCAAAAAACCGACCTGAGGGTCAGTGAAGCAGAATAGAAGCTGTAAACATGACTACAAACACACGAGCCACCTTACTTTAACAAAGGAAACAAATATGTTCAGTGGAAGAAAGCCACTTTTAATATATAGTATTGGAAAAGACTAGTTTTCCACATACCGATGACTACAACTAGACCCATGGCTATCACCATGTACTAAAGCCAAAATGGATCAAAGATGTAAATATTAAAACAGAAACACTAAATCTACTGGAAGTCAAGGTAGTAGAAATCATGAAGACAGAGGTAGGCAGAGAGTGCATGAGCAAAAATCAAAATACATGGGAAATGCTTCAAATAATCAACAATTGAGATCTCATCTTACTAAAAAGTTTTTGCACATCAAAATAAATCACCAACAGAGTGAAAAGAAAACCCACAAAATGGGAAAAAATTTTATCCAACTTTCCTTCAGAAAAAAGACTTCTATCCAGAACATACAAAAAATTTTTAAAAAAATCAAGTGCCCATATTCAAATACCCAGTCTAAAAATAGGCATCTGAGATGAATATACACTCCTTAGATGAAGATATACAAATGGCAAATAAATATATCTAAAAATTTGTAACATCATTGATCTTTCAAGAAATGCAAATTAAAGTGACACTGAGATTCCATCTCACCCCTGAAAGAATGGCTAGTATAAAGAAATCAACCAGTAACAAATGCTGGAGGTGTTATGGGGAAAAAGGAACTCTTCTCCACTGTTAGTGGGAGTGTAGACTGGTGCAACTACTGTGGAAATCAGTTGGAGATTCCTCAAAAATCTAGGAATAGAGATCCCATTTGACGCAACTATTCTCCCTCTGGGTATTTTTCAAGAAGAATTGAAAACATACCACAGCAATATATGTGCACCCATGTTTATAGCAACACAATTTGTAATAGCCAAATCTTGGAAACAATCCATATTCCCACCAACTGAGGAATAAATAAAAAATAGATGTGATATTTTTATACAATGGAGTACTACTCAGCTATAAAAAAGATAAACTCAAGGGTTTTATAGGTAAATGGATACATCTAGAGACCATACTCATAAGTGAAATCAATCAGACTTGCATGTATGGACATCATATTGTCTCCCTATTGTACCAAACTGAAAGAGTAAATAAGATCCAAAAGGCACAATAGATATTGTGAAAGGAGAACAAACTGCTCAAAAAGAAAGAACAGCTGGGATGGGGGAAAAGAGGAAACAAGGAAGAGAAAAACATATATGTACAAGATAGCTAAGATAACTGTACTACTCATTCTATTAGTTTATTGAAAGGAACAGTTTGTGGTTATATTGTTTGATCATGCCTATATCTGATAATCTGAACAACTATTCTGAAGACAACAATATGCAATATACAACCATTGTTAATTTCCCGTCATCTTGTTTTGAAATTCTCTATCACTTTATTAGTTTTATTATTCTCTTTAAAATAAAAAAATAACTAACACAGCATAAAGCCAAGTTTAAATAGTATATTTTGTTACATTTACAACTCTCTCTTCTATTTATATTTTTCAGTGAAAACTAAAGCTAAAATTCCCCTCAGCCTCATTAATATTAATTTCCTGATTTTGCTTTGCATATCCTGTTCAGGACATTTGAAGAGGTGAATTTTCTCTGAGAAGACAACTTTTCACCCATAGGTAGAGGCAACATGATCCATTTAAAGTATATTTTCCTTCAAAGAAGATACGGTAGGTGTAGTTTGCATGAGATAACTTGCTTCTACCTTGCAATGAGTGAGACTAATAAGCTCCAGGATCTGAGGTGCTGACAAGTGGAGAACAAGAGGTAGCTGTGGAAATCCAGGGCATAAAGGAGACGCTGGGGAAAGCATTGCTTTGTATGATGCAAAAGCCCCCACTACTAGTGCAAACAGAGGGGTGGAAGGGTGGAGGCAGAGTAATGCACACCCCCGGTGAGTTTAGGAACCCCTGGCAAGCGTGGAGTGTGAGGCGGGATGTAACCTCCCATGACACAGCTGCCACAGGCAGAGGCAGAGTGCCCTGCACTCCTAGGAGAGAAGAGGTCCCAGACCCAACAGAAATGACAGAAGTGCTAGGAACAAGGTCTGAATCCAAAAACAGCTTTCTGCAGAAGGGGCTTGCAGAGGGGGTGCAGCGTGAGCATTTCAAAAGTTCTTTAAATTTCCTCAAATATGTATTTGTTGACAGAGAAAAGGAACAGACAGTCGGTGATGCATAGCTTTTCTTTACATGTTTCACAATGGATCATCTTTCTTTTCCATATTCTACCTTTTTGCTCTTCATTGCTTTTGATTTTTGTCTCCATTATTTTGGATTTTTGTTTTTCTTTAAATATTTTTCTATATTCTACTCTAATTTCTTCTTTATTGCTTTTTCCTTCTTCACTATATTTGCATTCTAGCGTATTTCTAACATTTGTCTCCCAGAGCTAAGAATGTGCTTTGGGTCGCTCTGATGTAGACCGACGCTCGTAGTCATGTGACTTTAAATAAAGGTAATGAGAGGAGCTCTTCTGCTGCAGCACATGGAGTACATGAAGTGTGAATCACAGGCAGGGGAAGGGTTGGAATGGAAATCCGGTGGGCCTGGAACAAATCCTACCTAGATTTCTTCTTTTTGCTAATGTGCATTCATTGAGAACCTTCTGTGAGATACAGTGGAAGTGGAGTGAACCTGCCCCACAAAACCTGTGCCAGTAAAAAAAATGTAAATAACGTAATTTCAAAATGATACCCATAAAAATAATGAAGATGGCAATAGTTATAAAAACAATAATCTCCCTACTTTTTTGCATTCTATTTTGCTCTATCTCGAGAGAAAAAGAGAGAGAGATTCTTATCTAAGAGGAATCATGTGATCACTTAATATTATGGGCTCAAAACAGAGCAAAATAGGAGATAAGTAAGTAGGAAGTAGGGAGATCTTTGTCATATGGCTGGGGGGCAAGAGATGGAGGGAAGAGGACGAGAGGATGAAAAAGAATTGAAGGAAGAGAATGACCAAAATAGAGCTTTTGCAAATGAGAAAGGGACGAAGAGTTGGAAGGAACAGAAGGGAAGGAAAAGAAAAAGGATTGAAAATAAAAGTTAAGATGCATTTACATACATGTACCAATTCACCGTATTAATTGTAATCAATACATGTTGCAAATATGTTCTAACAAGAAATAAATGAGGAGATGTGGTGTAGTATTAGTGGTAATGGTTTTAGATATGTCAGGGAAGACTCTCAGAATGTGACACTAATATTGACTATGATTTTTTAAAACAGGGAAGACATGAATTCACCAGGTGACCTCCCTTCTTATTGTCCCCAACCTCTTCCTTGCTATAATTTGTTTGCTTTCCACAGTGTTCTGTTCATGATTCGAAGTAGATTGTCAGACTGGAGTAGGTAAAGAAGTGATACTATGTTTAATTTTAAAATTGGCTCAGTAGAAACTACATGATCATTCTTATTCCACTCCGAGTCATGGGAATAACTACAGTAAACCCCCTCATCCTCAGAAGGTTCAGGACCACCAATGTATCCATGTCACTACTGATATTACTAGATGCCGTAGATACTATATTCATTTCTAAGTATACCTACCTATGTTAAAGTTTATAAATTAGATACAGTAAGATATCAGTGACACTATTAATAAAGGAGAACAATTATAACTATACACTATAATAAAGTGATATAAATGTGGTCTTTGCCTCCCAAAATCTATAATTTTGCTGTATTGACCATAAATGACCACAGGTAGTTAAGCTACAAATAGTGAAACTGCACATAAGGGGGAAAACTATTGAACTTTTTCTAGAATGCTGTACAAAAGGATCAAGTTCAGACAAAGGAGTGGTAACCTTTTTCCTTGGGAAGGCTAAAACAGATATTTCCAGTCTGTTCACCACGGGGCATTACTACTTTGAAATTATACTTGAACTAGGGGCTTAATGTGCATATTTACATAATCTTACACAATTTTTACAAAGTATAGATCCATTCATTCATTCATTCATTCAGATTTAAGTATCTGCTAAGGATCAGTGGAGTATAGCTACTCACTGTCATATCCCTCCATCTGAGGTCCTTTACTTTTCTTCCAATATTATGTGAATGCCCTTAAAGAATTTAAGGTGTTTCTGTGTGGTAGGATCCATGGCTCACAGTATCTTCTTCCCAAAGTTCCCACCATGCTGTTGATTATGTCCACTGCTTGAACTTGTGCTAGGACCCTGTGCTGCAGAAAGAGCTATGTGCAATACAGGTTAGGATCTTGCTCACATGAGACTTAAATTCTAGCAAGAGAAAGATAGGGAAGAAAAAGACTAAGGTTGAGATCAAAGCAATCCAATTATAAACAGGGTAGTCGAAGATAAATCTGTGAAAAGAATGTCTTGGGGTAGCATTGCCTTAGAGAGAATGGCCAGGAAAAGCCTTACTGGGGAAACACTTGAGGCAAGATTGGCATGGGGAGTACAGGAAGTCTGTTAAGGGTCTGGACCAGCTGCACTACAAAGATACTAAAGCCAAATCCTCCTCAATTATTATGCTATTTTATTATAAATTTTTTTATTGATTTTCCTTCTTTGTGATTATTTGAAGGATTTTAAGAATTATATTGTCACTGTTGAGTGTTCGTGCTACACCTTAAAAGAATCAAGCTAAATAACATCTAAAATATTAAGCTTAAAAGTTCAGTAAATTATAAAAGAACTTATAAAAGATATGCAGTGTACCATAAACTAGTTCTGGATCCCTTATGCTTTATACTCACAGATCATTAAAATAGCATGTGTTGATTTGTTATTCTTCATCTGTTCTTTTTAACTACAGTAATAATACAGTTCTAGTTACACTGCTGGAGTATATTTATTTTTCTTTCTTAGACTTGCGTATAATTAGGTGGGTGGGCTCTGCAGAAGTGATACAGAGAAGCTAAATGCTATTTCCTGAGTATGGATTTTAAGTTTTCTTATTACATTGAAAGAAGGAATACATGCATTACAGAATAATGTGTTTCCGAATATTAGAAACTTCAGTGAAAGGTCTGATTTTATGCAATTGGGTTCATTACTGATGTTTCTCTTAATTCTTTTACTTGAAAGTGAATATTAAGCATATGTTCACTTTTAGTGCAGTTTTAAAGGGACTGAGTTTCCAGTGGTTCCCCAGATTTGCAGTCATCAATTTGCCAAAATTCAAGATTGTTAATCATTATGATAGTTCAAGGAGATTCTGAGTGAGTAAGAAATGAAATTCTATTATTCTCTTCTGTGACTGTGAGGGTATTTGTCTACAAAATATTTAACTGCTTATGCATCTCAACATACTTCCATGGACTAGAATAATAATGAGCTCCATAAGTTGAAAGGTTGAAAGAAGAAAAGTGGGGAGCTAAAATGTTTGTGTTGGTATTCTGTCAATTTTGCATATTTGCTTGTTCAAATGTTTCTGGTTTTAATTAAAAGTAGAGTATTAACATAAGTACTAATTTGTAGGGTGTTATACTTTTGTACTGCATGTATTATATATGATGCATACAATTATACATTGATTAACAGAGTGTTCTGTGCATACAATAGATTCACATGCTTAACAATACTAAAAACCTCCCATTATCTGGAATAGAAAATCTGCCAAATGATTACCAAAAATAAAATGAGTGTGAGCAAACAAGAAGATAAATTTTTACTAAATAACTACCCTTGAATTTTTTTAAATGAT
>PVJX010024891.1:0-27551 GCA_004027295.1 Dolichotis patagonum | reverse complement strand
TTTCTTTTTCTTTTTGAGACAAGGCACTATATATTCCAGGCTGGCCTTGAATTTACTATGTAGTCTAGGCTGGCTGAAAACTTTTGATAATCCTTCTACCTCAGTTTCCTGGGTGCTAAGATTATAAAGATGTGTTGAAACACCCAACATTCAAAATAAAAACATTAAAAAGGACTGTTGGTCAGGAATGGTGGCACATTGCTGGGTGTTTGTTTGTTTGTTGTTGTAATAGGAGTTGAGCCTAGGGAGTGCTGAGCTATATTCCTTGCCTTTTAAAAAAACTTTTTATTCTGAAACAGGTTGCTAAATTGCCTAGGCTGGCCTCAAATTAGCAATCCTCTTGTTTTAGCCTCTCAAGTACTGGAATTACAGTCATGTGCCTATCTCTGTTCCCTCATCAGTGACAGAAAAAATGCAAATATTAGAGAAGTAAAAAAGGGGAAGAGTTGAAATTTGAAACTGGATTTTCTGACCCAGAATTAGTTCTGCTTTCATTTAAACTTTTTGTTGTTCAGTTTGGTGGTGCATCCTTGTAATCCTAGCACTGGATGCTGAGGCAAGAGGATTACAGTGAGTTTGAGGCCAGCCTGGGCTGCATAGTGAGTTCAAGGTCAGCCTAAACTACATAGTGAGATCCTGTTTTAAAAAAAAAAAAATTATTGTTTCATAGTACTAGGGATTAAACCCAAGGCCATTGCACTGAACGACATCCCTAACCCTTAATATTTTTATTTAATTTTGAGAACAGGATTTTGATAAATTGCTCCAAGCTGGGTTTGTACTTGGTGATCCTTCTGCCTTGGCCTCCCAGAAGAGGGTTAGTTACTGGGAGGATTATGGATATAGGCTACCACACGCCCTGGTAAATTTGTTTTTTTAAGCCAAAAGTCACCAAATGAATGACTTAGAGAAATTTGGGCTTAAATTTAAAAAAGTACAGATCTTGGTAAGGCAGTGGAAAGGTGCATGTAAAGCACACACACACACACATATATATTCTTATATATATAATATGTATTATAGATTCTTATATATTATATATTAGAATATAGATTCTATATATATTCTTTTATTAAATTAATATCCATATATAATTTAATAAAAGAAAACATACTCTTCCATATAAGCCATTTGTAACATCTTCTGACATTGATCTATATCTAAGAGTTTTGAGATATGTATAAGAGAAAGCAAACTAAAAAAACAACTCAAAACTGGCAGAGCCAAGTGCAGTGGTGTATGCCTATAATCCCAGCACTCAGGAGCCTGAGCCAGGAGGATCACTTCAAGTTGAGACTGTACTACATAGTGAGACTCTGTCTCAGAAAACCAACCAATCAACCAACCAACAATCAAGTTGGCAGAGAACCAAGAACCAAGGAATTTGAGAAGTAGAATGAAGCTGTTACTTGCTATTCAACCTTATTTTAACCTAATCCTGATAGCTAAAACTTTGCTGCTTTATTTCTCTTTTCTGGTTCAAGAACACATTCTAGGAAAGGCTTTTGTGCTACCATAATGAATCAGGAAATGTGTCCCCCAAAGGATGACATCCAGGGCAGTTCTTGTGTTTATGAAGGTTCATAACACTATGGGGGGGGGGGACAAGGGCTGGGGATTTAGCTCAGTGGCATAAGTGCCTGCTTTGCGAGCATATAGTCATGAGTTCAATCCCCAGTACCAAAAAAAAAAAAAAGAAAGAAAGAAAGTAAGTTCAGTTATAAGGATAGAGACCTAGTAAAGTCTAAAGCTGAGAATAGAGGATATTAAGAGCAGAAAGGCCAAATGTGATGGCTGGGGTGGTGGTACATACTAGTAATCCCAGCATTTGAGAAGCTGAAGTAGAAAGATTGCAAGTCTGATCCCAACCTAGGCAATTCACTGATTTACTGAGACCCTCTCTCAGAATTGGAAAGAAAAAAAAAAAAAAAGTTGGGGCTAGATAGGGTTGTATGTCTCAGCATAAAAACCCTGGTTTCAATCCCCCGTATTGCCATCACACACACACACACACACACACACACACACACACACACACACACACGGATATAGATCAATGTCAGAAGATGTTCCAAATTGCTTATATGGAAGAGTATGTTTTCTTTTATTAAATTATATATGGATATTAATTTAATATCCATATATCCAATTAATTAAATTAATTCAATTAATGTAATAATTTAATGATGTCTTGATGTCTAGGTTATCAGATCACATCCCATGCTGTGTTTAGGAGCATAGGCTGTATCCTTTAGGCAATAGTATTAAAACTGTTAACAGAATTTTATTTTGTTGTTAAGCAGGGATATGTGAGTTAAGTTTTGCTGGAGACATCGGAGCAAAGGATGAACTTGATGGGAACAATCTTAGCATCGTGGAAACCATTTGAAATGACTCGTAGAGACAGCAAACTGGGTGTGGTGGTACATGGCTGTGAGTTTGAGGTTAGTCTGGGCTACAAAGTGAATTCAAGGCCAGCCTGAACTTCATAGTGAGACCCTTTCTCACAAAGACAAAACAAAGCCTGGCATGGTGGCGCACACCTGTAATCCCAGCGCTCTGGAGCCTGAGGCAGGAAGATCCTTGCAAGTTCAAGATTGCCCTGGGCTACAAAGTGAGTTCAAGACCAACCTGAACTCTAGTGAGACCCTGTCTCAGAAAAACAAAAAAAACAAAAACAAAAAATACATAAATAAAACCAAATAAACAAAGGAAGAGATCTGAGCAAAGATATCAAAAGTCTGAGCTTTGTTGGAGGTGAATTGTTAGGAGCAGAGGATTTCAGTTTGAGCAGTGTATGATGCAACAATTGACTAGTTTTGTTTTTTGTTTTTTTTGA
This sequence comes from Dolichotis patagonum, assembly GCA_004027295.1. Classification (NCBI taxonomy): domain Eukaryota; kingdom Metazoa; phylum Chordata; class Mammalia; order Rodentia; family Caviidae; genus Dolichotis; species Dolichotis patagonum. The sequence continues at coordinate 24,712 of PVJX010024891.1, read as the reverse complement.
AAATTGTACTGAATTACAGCCTTAGCCTTTTTTAATTTCTATTTTTTATGTTGAGACAGTGTCTCCTTAAATTGCACTGGCTGGGTTTGAATTTGGGATTGTCTTGCCTCATCCTGCTGCAGCCTCATATAATCCAGGGTTTACAGGAGTGCATCACCATACTAGTTTAGAAAGGTTGTTTTGTTTCTGCTACTGGGGTGCAAACCCAGGGCCTCAGACATGCTAGGCATGCACCATACCACTGAGCAGTATCATCCCCAGCCCAAGAATTACTGGTTTTAAAGTACGTTTAGAACTTGCCACATAGCTCAGTGGTATAGCACTTGCCTAGCACATGTGAAACCCTGAATTCATCAAACAGTACACCCACACTCAGGCATGCGTGCGCATATATACAGACACTCATTTAATGGCCAAGACACAGTCCTGCAACTAGTTCATCAATTGACTTGGTCATTAAATGAGGAATTCTAAATACCTAGTACACACTCTACAATATTTGAGGTTTCTTCCGTTTGTTTGAGAGTTTTGCTACATAGTCCAGGCTGACCTTGAACCCACTGTGTATCCCAGGCTGACCTCAAATTCATGGCAATCCTCCTGGTTTAGTTTCTTGAGTGCTGGGGTTACAGGCATGTGCCACCATGCCCAGTTTAACATTATAGATATTCAGAACAAAGAAACAGGAAACTCCAACTTAATGACTTTGCTTTTATTTGCATAACTCTTTACATGGAGTACTATAATGTATAACAACATAATAGTACTGTGCAGTACAATCAGCAAACATTACAGTATAGTATAAATAGTACTGCTGTACTATACTATATACTGCATCAAAAAAAGACACTGAGGCTCCATAAACTAGAGGTCAACAACAACAACAAAAACAAACTACACTGAAGGAAAAAAGGATCATATGTCTAAGCAGCAAGTCAAAACAGTATGCCTCGGTTGAAAGTCCAAATCGTCTTTAACAAGGTAGGGTGTTACATAAGGAATATCTGTATAAGGTCAAACACAGATTTAAAGTGAAAAGATTATATTTTTTTTCCCAAAAAATGTGTCCATTAAAGCACTTTGTGCTTTCCAAAAGGAGATTGGATGAATTAACTTGCATTCTGTCTGTATTTTATTGGACATTTGGGGTGACAAAATACCTTTTAAAATATTTCTGGCAACTAATTTTTTATCTGCAGGATGAAAAAATAAGTTCTAGTTTTTTTTTTTTTTTTTTAATTAAAGTAGCAGACCATATGGTGTTTGCACGGGCTGATCTCTTATGTGAAGTAGCATGTTATTTTTCTCTTTTAGGATATGATGCTTTACCCCAAATCAGTATTCTGAAACTTTATTTATTTATTTATTTATTTATTTGAGACAAGGTCTTGCTATGCACTTTCCGCTGACCTCAAGTTCACTTTGTAGCCCAGGCTGTTCTTGAACGTGCAATGATCCTCCTGCCTCAGCCTCCCAAGTGCTGGGATTACTGGCATGTACCACCATGCCTGGCTTGAAACATTTATTTTTTAGTCAATAGTAACTAGTCTTTTTTGTTGCCTCAATTGATGTTGCTATTTGTATAGTGCTTAATCCTGTTTTATGTAGTTTAATATTTTAAAGATTATAATAGACACATTGCCATAGTGTTTCCTAACCTATTCTTACCATGACACACATATAAAATATGTTTTGATTGGTCATCCCAGACTGAGGAAACCCATATCTCAGTAAATAATATTCACACACATCTCTAATGTGGCTTGGCATGTAGTTTAGGGAGTTTTCCTTAATAGGAGAGGTCCAGAGACCTTGCTGTATATGCTATATATGTTGTAGTTGGTAAATTAGAAAGTAGTAATGGAGTCTAGGATGTGTATCAGATACTATATTCAGGTATGGCCATAAAAGTGAAAACCTGAAGAACTCACAGAAGAGATAGGCTCCAGATTAATGAAGAGGAGATGCTTAAGTTGAACCTTAAAGTTGGAGTTTTAAAGTACCTGAGACAAGGAAAGGAGGTGATAAAGAACACAACTGATTTGATAGGTGTTATTGTCTGTTTTAATATCTGCTGAAGGTCTCCAATTGATAGTGGGTATTAGTACCTAGGAGTTCACTCTGATGATATGCTTAGTTTTTTGTCCTGCCAGAGTGCTCATTCACCTTCCATTAATGTTGTTTGGATTTAGTCCTCATTACATTATAGCTTCCTGTTTGCATTATGCTTTTGATTTGTAAAACTTTTTGCCCACATAACCCTCCCTCCCCCCTGAGATAGAGAATAAAATCCAGGTGGTTGTTTGTTTGCTTATTATTGTTTAGGTTTGTTTGTTTCTTTTGTTTGGGGGGGGGAATTGCAGGAAGGCACTATGCCTGCTAAACTATATCCCTCACCCTATTGTTTAGTGTTTTGAGACAGGGTCTTGCTAAGTAGTTCAGACAGGCCTTGAACTCATGTAGTCCAGGCTGGCCTCAAACTCATGGCAATCCTTGAGCCTCAGCCTCCTGAATGCTGTAATTACAGGGGTGTACCAACATGCCCAGCTAGTATTTTTATAGAGGAGAAAACTGCGACATCCAACATCCTATCAGCATTTGAGTTCCCAGATAAGAAGGTCTTTTTTTGTAACTTGACTGCAAATGCTGCAGACTTAACCAGCAGAATCCTCTAATTCTCTGGGCACAGCTTGGAGTGCTGACTGAGCCAGCCAGCAGGAGGGCCACAGCAAGGCTGACAGCACAGTTGCTGATTAGAGCCAACAGCCTGGCATCTGTAAACTCCAGCTGTACATTTTGCTACACCATATCTAGATTTTTACTCACACTTCTAAAGAAACAGGGTTTGGAAAAATACAAGCTAAATCATCCCAAACTTAGAAATGTGCACTATCTGTGGTAGTATTCTGTATTATTTGTGAGATCCCATAGTTAATACTTTCGTCAATTCATTTATTGCCATATTTAGGCCATCATTCCTATACCAATTTGAATGCCAAAATAAGATCAAGCTGTCATAATAAGATGAATTGAGTGGGTGCTAATTGTGTCACTAACATGTTGCCAAAGAGGTTTTTTTCTATCTGGCTTTGTTCCTCTGTCTTTCATTTTGTTTTGGAAAATAGTCCGGTACCTGGAAATGTTTTAACTATTTTTTTGTTGCATTGTTTTAAATATTTACTCATTCACTCATTTACTTTAAAAGTTTTTTTGAGACAGGATCTCACTGTGCAGTCTAGAGTGACCCCAAACTCACTATGCAGTCCAGGCTGACCTTGAACTCACTATGTAGCCCAGCCTGGCCTCAAACTTAAAGCCATCCTCCTCCCTTCATCTTCCAAGTGCTGAAATACAGGCATGCATCACTACACCCAGGTCACTCACTCATTTATTCACAGTACTGAGGAGTGACCCAGGGACTTTGCACTGAGACTGAGCTGTGTCCCTAACCTTTTATTTTTTAAATTTACTTTTATTTTGAGACAGGATCTCACTAGTCATTAAATTGCCTGGGCTGAGCTCAAACATATAGTCCTCCTGCCTCAGCCTCCCAGTGTACTGGGATTATAATCAGCCTCCCAGTGTACTGGGATTATAGGCATATACCACAATACCTGCTTCTTTTTCTCTTTGTTTGTTTTCTCCCTCTCTCCTTCCCTCTCTCTCGTGACACTGTCTTGCTATATAGTCTAGGCTGGCTTCAAGCTCTTTATTTTTCTTGCCTCAGTCTCCTGAGTATTGAAATTATAGGCATGTATCACCATGCCTGATAAGGGTGTATTGTTAAAACAATCATTTCAATGAGCAGTGACCACTAGTGACCCTTTATAGTTATGGCTATACTTAGTATTCATTCATTTTTCTAAAGTATGTCAGTTTTTGGAGATAGGGAATAAATTTTCTAGATTACTAATTTTGAAGAAAGAAGGAGCAATCTTATTGTGGTGCCAACATTTTGAAATCCTGGTTTATTTGTAATTAAAACCTTAAGGCAACCCCCTACCATTGTTAGTCTTCAGGCCCATTCATTTGACAGAGTGATAGTTTTGTCAGAAGCTTCTTAGATAGTCATTTAAGGGCATAAATTGACTCCTTTGTAGTACCTTCTACTTTTCATTCTTATAACTTCCTAGGGGCTTCTTCAGTTTAAGGCTCTACATTTACTTCATTTATTGTGAAGAAAGGAACAATTTCAAGAATATGAAGTTTCACTAAACTATGATCAATGTTTATTTGTTTTCTCTAAATTCTTGGTCACAAGTTCATTCATTAAGCCCTATAATAATTTACTCTTTCAGCATTTCTCAATTTCAGTTTCTTTTGCTTATTTTATGGGCTCTGAGTTTAGGCATAATTTAACTGCCACTAAGCCTCAGCTTCTGGTTGAATAAAGCCAACAACGTTAGTGTCTGTACACCTAATTAAAACTGTGGGGGACAGGGTGTAGCTCCTGTGGGACAGTCTAACAAGTGTAAGTCCTTGGTTTTGGTTTACTAAAACAAGTACCAAAAAAAGAAATGTCACATCTTTAAAAATCTGATATTTGATTTCCTGTCCCCCCACCCCCAAATTTGGTAATGTTTTGTAGGGCAATTTATAAATCATTGAGTCATTTTATATTGAATAGTGAGCTCTCTTGAGAATATTATTACCTTTTTAAAATACCCCCCTCCCCACATACCAAATGGTAAAGAATTGAGAAGTCAAAACTGTAAACAAATAATTGGGGCTAAAGTTTAGTTTGGAAATGAGATAAACAACCCTATTTGTAAAAGCCATAATGGAATTTTCTTAAATGAACTCCTGCTTGCACCCTGTTTGCTAGTACTTTTCCCTTAGAATTTTTAGCGCTTTCCATATTTTGAGGCTGTGGAGTTGCTATACTCTGCAGTGTCCCATGAGGCTGGTGCAACAATTCTCTGCTTGTAGTGCCTGGAGCCAAAATACAAAGGGAACAAACACGTGGCATTGCAGTGTAGTTCTCCATTTGGAAGATTTAGAGCTTAAGAGGGTATTTTGCTGTTGAATACAAGAAAAATTGTTACTTTGGCATGAGGCCCAACCTGGCATCATTCCTACGTCTGCTATTGATTGGAAGTGAATACTGGTCAGTCAGGATGTAAGAGTGCTCCTCTGATTATCAAGTTCAGCCTTCAGAATGAACTACTTCAGGAAAGCTGAGGGATGGCTTAACAGCTTTACAAAGAATCTGAGAAAAAGACCTTTTTGTAGTTTCTGTACTGAGACAGTCTGCATCATTGATGGTGAACCTTCTAGAGCTTTCAATAATAACAAACAGCCAGCTATAGCATGCAGGTCCTTGGTTCACCACTACTAGCCTAAGTGATTTCCAGATGTTAAGAAGTATTATAACATCTACATACAGAAACTTCTTATAGAAATGGGGCAGTGGAATGAGTGGTAGGCTCCTTTGCAATGGCTTTTGAAATACATATTAAAATGTGCAAATATCACATGTTCAAGTCTTTTTATTGTTGTTGTCTTTGAGACAGGGTCTTACTATGCAGTTCAGGCTGACTTGAGCTCAACTGTAGCCCAGGCTGGTCTCAGACTCACAGCAATCCTCCTGCCTCAGCCTTGTGAGTGCTAGGTTTATAGGCTTGTGGCACCATGCCCAGCTTTCCGTGCATAAAAAACAAAAAGTTTTATGTTTTGAGATAGGGTCTCCCCATGTAATCCAGGCTGTCTACATGGTCTTCTGGCCTCAGCCTCCTGGGATTACAGACATATGCCTCTATGCCCAGTTTCAGTGAGTTTTTAAATAGTTGCCTATACTCCCAACTGCTAGGGTTCCAGACATGTGCAACTATACCCAGCTCCTCTTTTGTTTTTTGAGATAGGATCTCTAAGTTGCCAGACTGGCTTCAATTTATGATCTTCCTGCTTCAGTCTCCTGAGTAGCTGGGATTACAGGCCTGCACCACTATACCCTGCTAAACAAAAACAATTTTTTTTTTTGTCCTTTTGAGACAGGGTCTCGCTATACAGTTTTGACTGGCTTTGAGCTCACTTTGTTTGTAGTCCAGGTTGGTCTCAAAGTTACAGTGATCCTCTTACCTCGGCCTCCTGAGTGCTATAATTATAGTCATGTGCCACCACACCTGGCTAAACAAAATGTAGAACACATGAATTTATCAGAAAGTTCCTACTCAACCCTCCTACAACCATTATCTTTTTTGGGGGTGGGGTATGGGTACCAGAAATAGAACTCAGGATCTTGAGTTTGCCAAACTGGCACAGTGCCGCTGAGCTATATCCCCAGCCTCATTGTCTTATTTTCCCCTTGTATTACATTTCATGTAAATGGAATCTTGTAGTGTATACCCTTTGGGTTTTTGTTTTTTGTGTTTGTTGGTTTGGTTTCTTTATGTGACTTTTTGAGACAGATTCTCTATGTAGTTCAGCCTGGCCTTTAACTCAGAATGTAATCCAGGATGGTCTCGAACTACCTCAACTTCGCAAGTGCTGGAATTACAGGTGTGTACCACCACACACATGTGTACCCTTTGTGTCCGGTTTTTTTTGTTTCATCCATGTGATTGCATGAATCAGTAATACTGTATTCTATTGTATGAATGTACTATTTAGTTTAAAGTATCACAGGAGAAATTTTTCTGATTATATGTTTTAATTTCTCTTGGAGTAGTATTATTTAATCATTGTATAGAAGTATGTTTAACTTTATAAGAATCCGTGAAATGGCTATCCAGAACATTGTACAGGTTTACACTTCTAACAGCAATGTGTCAGTACTGGGAACTTCCCATAGTTCTTAACATTTAGTCATTCTTTTTCGTTTTCTTTCGTCCTTCACACAGCAGTGGCAAAGATTATTTGTAAAAGTTGAGGGTGAGAGAGAAACGGGCTCTATAGAACAAGATCGGGCCAAGTAAAAGAGGAAAAAGCAAGATAAAACTATGCTGTGAAGAAAGCATTGCAGGCTGTCATGATGAAAGCCCCAATAGCCTCTCTCTCTCTTTTTTTTTTTTTGAGACAAGGTCTCACTATGTAGTTCATGCTGATCTTAAACTTACTATGAAGCCTAGGCTGGCCTCAAACTCATGGCAGTCTACTTGCCTCAGCTTCCCGCAGGTATACACTACCATGCCCAGCTTATATCACTTTAAAATAGAAGAGTGCCTGAGGTTTCTTCTATTAGAAACCTCCCACAGCCCAATCTCTTTCCAAATTGAACCCAAGACTTTACGCATGCTAATGGAGTGTTCTAACACTACATTATATTCCCAGCCCTATTTAAGTTCACAAAGTTGCCCAGGCTGGCCTCCAACTAGGAATCTTTCTGCTTAAGCCTCTAGAGTAGCTGGGATTAAAGGCTTGTGCCGCTCTACCCAGCAGATACCTTGTTCTTAATTGAATTTACATTTTCTTTGGGTTTTGTTTGCTTTTGAGATGGTGTCTCAATTGCCCTGGCTGGTTTCATGTTTGAAATCCTTATGCATCAGCCTTCTGAGTAGCTGAGAGCATAAGCATGTTCTTCCACGCCTGATTTACACCTCGTTTTTAACTGGGTTTTAATCAGTGTTGCAGCTCTGATCCTAATTTTAAATCCTGATTTTTTTTTTTTAACCTAGTATCCTACTAGGAAAATATGGCTACTATCTAAGACCCACCATAGAGTTGACTGTACGTCTATTTAAGAAGCAAGCATGTACTGTGTTCTGCCCACTGTTGTTGGCACTGTCAATATGACAGCGGTCAATTTAGATATGGGCCCAACACTAAAGGATCGGCAGAGGCTGGCTTTTTCTGAAATAAAAATGAACAAAACTGCTGCTGGAAAGATCACAGTTTGGTAGGACTCGATCTGAATAGGACTTAAGAGTATGTAGAGAACATTGCTGTTTTTTTAATTTAGTGAAAATATTCCTGAAGCTGTGGTACAAGTATATAGTGTGAATACTAAAATTAGTGGGTGGGTTATTCACTTTGTTAAAAAGAATACGTGTGTGTGTGTGTGTGTGTGTGTGTGTGTGTGTATACATATATACATATACATATATATATATGTATGTATTTGTTTTTAAACAGGTATGTGCCACCATGCCCAACTAATCAGTGAGTTGCTTTAAACCTGTGATTGGTGTTATAACTCGGGGTTTTTTGGTTGTTGTTTTGTTTTGCTTTAATCCCAGGGAACCAGAGGTGTTAGCCTATGTTTTAAAACTCACATTTGGTAGTGGTATAAACAGCTGTCACACTGAATAATTGTCACATCATTATAAGGGTTTCTGTTGCTCACTAATCCATAGGTATCAGTCTGGATTTTAATCACATGAGATTGGTAAAAATTAGTTCTTGTGAGAGTTTATGCTGGGAGGGCCATCTGTTCCTTATTATAAGGCTTAAAAGTCAGTGTTAGAATTTGCAAGCCCATGAACTAAGATGTATGTTAGGGAGGGCTGAGTCTCAAGAGATAACTTGGGACCTATATATAGGCAATCTGGATTTTGGTGCAAAGCTAAGTGTCTGTGCACATACTATTCATTTGATGAAAGAATCTTAGTTTTCTGCTGACTTCAAGTGTGGTCATGACCCAGACAGTATTTGAGATGACAGACACCTGTGATTTGGTGTTGGCATTGCAGTTCATATTTGTATACTGAAAATTTAGTACAGCGCCAGGGGCATGTTAGCTTTTCAGTGATGTTTGGTAACTTTTTGCATTTTTTTTTCTTAAAAGGTTCTGCTGTATTATGTTTGCATTCTCAGTACTTTTACTGTCTTTATAAGGAAAAATGTCTCAAAATCCTAGAAACACTTTCCTCTACCCCCTCCCATAAGAACAATGCCATGCATTTAACTGTGGGCCTACTCTATATCTTTCCCTCTTGTGTACTTTTACCTTACCCATTTGTTTTGAGTGACATTTTGAGGTTAGAAGATTTTTCTTTCAGCTCATGAGGTAAAAAAACTCTTACCTAGCTTTTTCAGCTGGCTTTTTAGAAGTGGAAATAGAAGTAGTAACCATAGTGCATGATGATAACAAGATCAGCTTTTGTAAAACAGTTTAGAACAGAATTGTTAACTTTATTTCCTGATTTTTTTGAAAAAAAAAAAAAAGCAGATTAGAGAGGGAGACTGAACTGCCTATTTTACAGAGATAGTGTTCATGTTGGTGTATTTGTTTAAGCATTTACTGTATACAAAAAAATGATACCCTTTAAGCTCACAGGAAAGTTTTGGCAGGTTAAATGCTTCTGTTTGTACAACAAAGTTGTTGAGTTTTTAGCCTACAGTAGTTGTTTAAATTTCATAATTTTTTTTTTCACCCCCAGTGTTGGGGGTGGAACCCAGGTCCTCATACATGTTAGGCAAACACTCTGGCACCATAACCTACGTAGTCTTCAGAGCATGTTGTTAACCCATGTATGCCACTAAAATGGAGAAAGACCAAAGGCTTGTGGCTTGAAACCTTGACTTTCTGTTGTGCTTGCTATTTATTTCCTACTCAGCATAGTGGTGCATGCCTATAATTTCAGTCCTCTAGGAGGCTAAGGTAGGAATACAAGTTTGAACCAGTCTGAGCAACTTACTGAGAACCTGTTTCAAAATAAAAAGGACAATGTTTGATAACCAACCCCATGAATGTCTAATAATTCTTTTGTAGGAAAGCAAATTTAGTGAGAAAGCAAATAAAAGTATTTTATAACCAGTGTTCAGTGAAATTGGTATTGACCCATTATCCCTACCATATTATCCCCACTAAGTTGTCAATTCCATTTTAATGTTTTTCAACTATGTCTTATTTTTTTGAGTAATTGTAATTGTACTCAATATATAATTTTTGTACTTCTCCCACCTAGCTTTGTATTGTGTTTCCCCAAGTGTCGAACTGTCTTCATAATTATAATTTTTTTTTTGTGTGTGTGTGTGTGTGTGTGTGTGTGTGTGCTGGGGATCAAACTCATGACCTTGCATTTGCCAAGCAGGGACATATGCCGTTGAGCTAAACCACCAGCCTCATAATTATAATTTTTAATGCCTTCACAGATCTCATTGACATGTTGTTCAATTACATTGACATGTAATTCTAGAAGAATTAACTATTCTTTTATGAGATAAATAGCTTTTTCCCTTGAGTTGTTTTCTTTAGGACAAATTCCCAGGGGTTAGGTCACACAAACATTTTACTGGCAAAGAAATGATTTTTTAACCCCCCTAGTTGAATGTTATTATTTTGAAGTATATTATTTCTGTACTTTTTCTTCCTGATACATTATTAACTATATACTGGAATGAATAGGAACAAACATACAGATAACATAGGAAGTCTTGCAGTTGAAACTGGAAATACATAATTATTTTTGCCCAAAATTTACCATCCCATTTTTTTATATTTTGGCAGAGCAATAGAGAACTAGCAGAAGAAATGTGGGGAGATTGGTATTAAAACCCTAACTATGATAAATCGAAAGTTAACTTTAGAAGAAAAGTGTAACTGTAAAACAAAAGTTTGATTTTTCTTCATGGTTGGTTGTTGAATTACATTACAACTTTAATTCATTTGTCCTTAGTATATGTCTGTCTCTAAAGGGCTGTCTAATTAATGAGTATAGTAACTTAATAGTGTGGAGAACTGCCAGTGTATGATCATGTATTCTATCAATATTTTGATGAATCATCTTATCTCTGTTCTAGAGATGAGAATATGGAGGTGCACTGATGCTTTCCCCCAAAACAATGGAATCTGTGCTTAATTGCATTCTATCTCAGAGGATTTAAGCAGAAACTAGATTCATATCAGTCATTCATATTGAGTAGCAGAATTTTGCATTGACTAGGAGTTCAAATAGGTAAAATCTTAAACTGTTCAAAATCAGGAGTTTCTAAGTAATCAAAAGTACTTTGTTAGCCAGTGTGGTAGTACGCGTCTGTAATGCCAGCACTCTGGGAGGCTAAGGAAGGCAGGAGGATCCCCCATTCAAATCCAGCCTGGGCAATTTAGTGAAGCCCTGTCTCAAAATAAAAAATAAAAATGTCTGGGGACATATATCACTGTGAGAGCCCTGGGTTCAGTCACCAATATCGGAGGAAAATCGACCAGGACAACTATGCAGTACAAGATTAGGTTGGGCAATCCCACAGACATATGATGGTGAGAGCACAAAAATTCAGACTATTCTAGTTTGGAAGCTATGAGCTTGATTGATAACTTACTAAAAATATATAGGAGAGCCATGGATGGTGGTGCATGTCTGTAGTCCCACGTGCCCAGATAGCTGAGGCAGGAAGATCACTTGAGCACAAAAGTTTGAAACTAAGCCCAGAGATCAGCTTTTAAAAAGAAAGTCTCTAAATTTAAATTGAAACCTTATTATTTAAATGAATACCCCCTTCCTTTGTTGATTGAAATCAGTTTCAATTACATTTTCTTAAGAGGACCTGGATGGAAAACAACTTGAATATTTCCAAGATAAAAGTTGAATAATTTTATATGCATTTCATTTTAAATTGTTATGTCTGTGCTGTTTTGACATTTAAAACTATTCATCTTAACTCATAATTTCTGTCCTGAGGCAACTGAGACACATCTGCACACATCTGGACCATTCATTTCAAACATTGTTTTATTCAGGTAGCTTAAAGTGCCATAAAAAATTTTGATCATGTCAAATCAAGAATGTACAATCAGCCAGGCATGATAGTGCATGAGTATAGTCCCAGCACTCAGGAGGCTGAGGCAGGAGGAGTGCTGTGAGTTTGAGGCCAGCTTGGCTACCAAGTAGAGTTTAAAGCTAGCCTGAATTGTACAGTGAAAACCTGTCTCTAGAAGAAAGGGAAAAAAATAAAAAGGACATAGAATCAGATTCCTGAGTTCTATCTTTAACCACCCCTCCAAAAGAATCCATTGAAAGAAGTGAGAAATTCTATAACTAATGTAGCACAGACTAAAAACTTTTGGCGGGACAAAGACATAAGCACCTGTGTGCCAAATGCAATTCCCAGTAGCGCCCCCCCCCAACCACTTTTTTCTCTTTTTTTTTTTTTTCTTTTGGTACTGGAAACCAAACTCAGGACCTTCAGCTTGCCAGACAGGTAAAACTTTTTTTTTTAATTAAAAAAAAGGCCTTTATGATTAACTTTTAAACTGTGCATATTTAATGTTTGAGCTGCATGTGTACCTGTAAAATCATTACCACTGTCAGTTTCATAAATATAGTCATTACCTTTGAGAAATTCCTTACTACTTTTATAATTTTTTTGTGTATGATACATTGATAATTTAAAGTATGTATTACTAGTCTTATTTTAAGTGTTAAATAATGAACTTAAATAAGAAAAAGTGAACATTTTGATGTATTTTCTATAATTAGAGTAGAAATTTAGATGCAAAAAAAGATACTTGGAATCAAAAAAGTACCATTATTTTTCAACTCATGATATCTCTTCTTCATTTCAGGCTTATTGAAAAGATTTATATTGCATCATTTTTTCCTTTATTCCTTGGTTTATCATTAAGGGTGATCCTGTATTTAAGAGACACATAAGCAGTGAGTGATGGTGCATCCCTGTCATTCCAGTACAGTATTCAAGAGACTGAGGCAAAAGGTCTATGAGTTCAAGGCTAGTTGGAACTACCTAGCAAGCCCCTATTTCAACAAAAGAATAACATAACCTAACTGAGTGACATTTATCACAGAATGCAAGGATGGTTCCATAGTAAGGAAATGAAAGGACAAAAATACCATGACCATAAATAGATCCCTTCCCCTTATTTTTTTAAAAAAGAAAAGCTTTTTAATGAAGCAGAAATCCGGTTTCTTGTAAAAAGCAAGTTTGTGTGGTAGGTGGAAATACTAAAGTTATGAATGCAAAGTATATGAAGTAAAGTAGAACTGTCACTTAAAAGTAGTGAAGAACAGTCAAGGACATTTGGAGCTCTAGAAGATGCACAAGTGACTGTGTCTGGCATAAAGTCACATAGTTGGAAATCAAACAGTAAAAGCCCAGCCAGACACAGGAATGAACAGTCAGGTGCTGAAAAGAAACACCTTTACTTATGTTTATTTGTTTTATAAATACTTATCTGGTACCAGTTCACCTAGATTCATTGTAATAAAGCCCTTCATTTGCATATATATCCTTTTTTTTTTTTTTTTGGTCTTTTTGACACAGGGTTTCACTATGTAATTCAAGCTGCCCTTGAGCTCACTTTGTAGCCCAGGCTGGTCTCAAACTTGCAATGATCCTCCTGCCTTAGTCTCCCGAGTGTGCATATATATCTTAACATTCCTTAAAGATTTAGGAATGTTAATTGTCTATTTGATTGTCAACAATGACCCTGGTAACTGTACAGCGTTGAATGCATGTTATAAACAATGATACTAAATTTTTTTGTGTGTGTGTGTGCTGGGGATCAAACTCATGACCTCACACTTGCCAGAGAAACTGAGATTTTTTTGAGGAATATCAAAGAACTTCTTATTCAAAGGCTGTATTTTTTCTACCATGGCATCATACCCCACAACAAAGAAGTCTAATTGAAATAACACTGTAAGCAACAAAAAGTGGCTACTTATGTAACTTTAAAAATTCTTTAAAAAATTTTAGTATCCTTATTTACAAGGAAGGTAAAGTTAACTTTTGATAATATATTTAATGTAAAATATAATCCATTCCAAGCTAAGCTCAAAATTAGTAATGTCTTCCATTTTCTTTCTTCCTACTGTCTTTGCAACTTAGTGTTATTTTACTTTTATAGCACATTTGAATCTAGACCAGCCTTGTTTCCAGTGCCTAATAGCTACACATGCCTAACAGCTATCATATGAGACAACACAGCCCTGTGTTATTGAAAACCCATGCAAAAATCTGTAGTTATAAAACATACAAATTTGTGGTAAGGTATATACTATTATAAGAAGAACTATTGCCTTACATGCTGATTAACCAGAAGTTTCATATAAAAACTAGAATTCCATGTATATTTATTGACATGATTCAGGAGCACATTTACTCATAAGCTCAAAACTGTAATCCTATTGTCTTGCCCACAAAGAGCTTCCAGAAAATAGTTTAAAAAAAAAAAAAAAACCTTAGCTAGTTTGCTTGTAAGTACTTCTTTCCACAGAACAAAACTCTTAGAAATCAGACAGAGTCAAGCACATAAAGCTTTGTTTTTAGCTGTGGTTTCCCTAATGCTGTGATCATGCAGCACCAGTGTATAGTTTGATGGGTTTATACAACTACCTCTGTTTTGATTAGGCATGATGAAGACTGTTTTTTCCAGTCTTTGTCTTAAGTTACTTTTCTCCTTACTGGGACAAAATACTGGACACCCAAAGTTAAAGGAGGAAAGGTTTATTTGGTTCACAGTTTGTAGAGGTTTCAAACAATGATTGTCTGGCTCCAAGGCAGGGTGGCATGGCAGAAGGGCATCAAAGAGGAGAACCAGTTCATGTCAAAGCAGGGCAGGCACAAGGCAGTAAGTCCAACTGACCTTAGCAGCTTCTTCTGCCCTTTTTATAATCTATGGAGGCCACTGGGCCCAAAGTAGATGCCAAACCAATCAGTGAACTGATTTAATAATCATACACCCTTAATTCCAGCATCACACATTCTAGATCCACCAACATCTGAAAAAAACCCTCAGCTATGATCACATGAAGCTTTGAGGGAACATCTAGACACAAGCTGTAACGGTAACCATTGCTAAGAATCAACTCCCACTTAACTGGCAGTGTTTATCTTTGCAATGAGGCAGAGCCCTGGGTGCCCAAAAGTTATGTAACAGAAGGTGTCAGGCAATCAGGAATGTTTTCCAGGAATTCCCATCATAGAAGAGCTGAATCTGTGGTAGTCTTTACTACCCCTGAGGAGGCTGCATTTCTATTTTTTGTGGTTATCCACCCAATAGCAGACCTTATTGGACTATCCAGTCAGTCTTCAGCCTGGGTGAAGAACATCTAAACTAAACTTTTAAAAAACTTTAGCACACAGAACTAAGTAGAGCCAAATCATTGGTCACCTGATGTGCTTGGTGACGATGTGGGTACTGGACGTTGAACCCAGCATCTTTGGACTGAGTTATATCCCCAGTCGTTTTTATGTTTCAAAACAAGACCTGACTGAATTTCCCAGGCTGCGTGCATTGTGTTGCCTCAGCCTCCCAGAATGCTAGCAATTCAGGTATGCACTATTGTAGCCAGCTGGTAAGCTCTTTTAATGTTTGAGAAATAAGTATGTTCAAAGAAAGAGAAATGTTCCTAGCATGTAACTTAATGAAGTAATGTAAGGTGGATTTTTTAAAAATTTTAAAGTAGAAATTAACTTTATGGTTATCTAACTAATTGAAAGAGAATACTGGGCACATGTATCTTTGCATTGGACAAACTTGTTTTTACTTAACAGAATATAATTAAAATAGTGAAAATTAATGACTGTGTGTGTGTGTGTGTGTGTGTGTTTGAGACAGGCTCTTACTATGCAGTTGCAGGTTGGCCTTGAGTTCACTTTGTAACCCAGGCTGGTCAAAAACTTGCAAATGGTTCTCCTGCCTCAGCCTCCCAACTGCCAGGATTACAGGAGTGCGCCACCATGCCTGCCTTAACAGCCTTTTAAAATTTAATATTTTTCACTCTGAAAGAGTAATAGCTGAGTGTTTTGGAAGGGATTGGATCTAGATAGAGTTATATAAAAAAATAGTTATAGGAACAAAAGACAGGGTATCTACATTAGTCTTCCATATTTCCTAACAGTTTAAAAATATTCAGCTTCTTGATGATTAATTTGGCTTAATAGAGTTGTGATTCATATTACCATTATACAATCTGCCTAAAATGTATGATATATTAATTGTACTTATTTTTGTCTTTATTTTTTAACGATAGTAGGGATTGAACCCATGGGCTTTGTACTGAGCTCTATCTCCAATTCCTTTTCAATTGTTTCGTTTTTTGAGACAGGCTCTCACTATGCAATCCAGGCTAACCTAGAACTCAAGGGTGTCCTCCTGTCGCAGTCTCCCAAATGCTAGATTTACAGGTGTGCATCACCACACCCAACCTCCCTTTTTAATGTTGATAAAAGATCTTGCTAAATCGCTAAAAGATATGTGTGCCACTATGTCCAAGAACTATAGGCTTTTCCTTTTCCTTTTTTTTTTTAAGTGGTATTAGGGGATTCATTTAGTGGTTTTCGGGGTTTGTTGTTGTTGTTGTTGTTGTTGTTGTTGTTGTTGAGACAGGGTCTCACTATGCAGTTTAGGCTGGCCTTGAGCTCACTTTGTAGCCCAGGCTGGTCTGGAACTCTCAAGGATCCTCCTGCCTCAGCCTCCCAAATACTGAGATTATAAGCATCTGCCACCATGCCTGATTTTTCTTTTTCTTATCACATAAGGTTGTATGAATTTTTAAGATTAACTGAATAATCTGGCCTAGAATTAGTAAATACAACCTTCTTAGACCTCTACTACTACATTATGCTTTAGCAAAACTTAACATAATTACCTTTTAAACTTTTTTGTTATGATAAAATATACATAACATAAAACTTATTAATTCATAACATTTACTGTCTTAATCATTTTAAGTGTATTGTTTAGTGGTAGTAAGTACATTCATACTGTGCTTTGAGAACATTCTGATTTAAATCACTGTCATTTGGTATTGGTTCCCTATATGCTGAACACGGGGAATTCAAGGAAGTAGACAAGACCTCTGTTACTCCAAAGTTGGTACCACTGAAGCATACAAATACTTTCAGGTAATAAGTGCTTGCAGAAAATATCACTGAATAGTCTAGTAGTAGTTGTAGAGAGCAACCGTAGTTAGGGAAGATCCATCTGAGCAATTGTCATTTGAACTGACAACCCTCTTAATTGAACTATTGGGAGAAAGCCAGTTCTAGGGAAAACATACAGCCTGAGCCAAGGGACTGAAGTGGGAGTTTTCTTGGTGTAAATGAGAAATAAAACAAAAGTCAGCATGGTTCATACCATAGTGAAGGTAGGACTGGTAGAAAGAGACACTTGGGCTAAGGCAGCAGTTCTCAGACTCCTTGGTTTAAGGAACCCTTTACACCTTGTTTTGTTTTGTTTTGTTTTGTTTTTTAAATAAAATTTCACTATGCAGTTCAGGCTAGCCTTGAACTCGCTTTGTGGCTAGACTGCTCAAACTCACAACAGTCCTTCTGCCTCAGACTCATGAGTGCTGGGATTATAGGTATATACCACCACACCTGCTCCCCTGTGTACTCTTGAACATTATTAAGGATGCCAAAGAATATTTCTCATGGAGTAGAGGTACACACATTTTCCCATTTGACAGTTTTTAAAATTTAAAATGTTTTAACATAACATGCACAGCAAAGAAACCAGCAAGAAAGTGAAGATGCAATTTATAGAATGGGAAAAAAAAAATTGCCAGCTACTCTTTAGACACATAAAGGACTCAAAAAATTAGACCCTCCCAAATTTAAAGACCCAATTAATAAATGGGCATCTGAAATGAATAGATACTTCTCAGGTGAAGAAATACAAACAACCAGTAAAACATGGAAAAAATATCAACATCACTGATCATTCAAGAGATACAAATTAAAAACACTGAGGGTTTTTGTTTGTTTGTTTTGTTTTGTTTTGTTTTTGGTACCGGGATTGAACCCACAACCTCATGATGCCAGGCAAGCGCTTATGCCGCTGAGCTAAATCCCCAGCCCCAACATTGAGATTCTGTCTCTAGAATTGCTATTATTAGTCCATTAAAAAGAAAGGTTTGTGCTATACTATTTGATCAGTTTTTCATGCCTATACCGTGTAATATGAGCAACTATTTTGAAGATAACAACACACAATATACTATTGTTGCTCTCCTACAATCTTGTTTTGAAATTTTTTGTACTGTTTTTTTTTTCTTTAAAATAAAATTTAAAGGAAGAATGAGTGTCATGAAGAAATCAGCTGATAACAAATGCTAGTGAGCCTGTGGAGAAAAAGAATCCCTTTTCCACTGTTGGTGGGACTATAAACTGATACAACCACTATGAAAATCAGTCTGGAGATTCCTCAAAAAACTAAAAGTACAAATTCCATTTGACCCAGCAATTCCTTGTGTAACTATCTTCCCAAAAGAGTTAAAAGACATCACACTGTTACTAGGTAGTTCCTTTGGAAATGGCTCATCAATCAAAAGTTTTCTAGGTCCTTCTTGCCTTGAACGAAGAGTTAGATGAACTAAGCTAAAAACAGTACCAAATATTTATTTGAACAGTGAAGGATAAAAGGGTAAGGGAAGAACTGGCTCTGTAGAGTGAACTTGGCACCTAAGAGAAGGAAAAAGCAAAAATAAAAGTGCACTCTGAATGTAGAGTGATCTACGCAGAGATCTACTGTGATCTACTGTAAGGAGTCACCATAAGCAGGCCTCTTGTGCAGTCTCATCTCTTATGCCATCCACATCTCAGGGAAGCCTGAGAGAGATTCTGCATACAGGATCCTGGAAATCCCTGCCCTGGGATCTTGTAATTAACAAGTCCTACTTATTTTCCTAGCCAGCTTTACTACACTCTACCTCCTGTATCATTACCACACACATATATGCATACCCATGTTTATAGTAGCACAGTTCACACTAGCTAAATCTTGGAAACAGCCTATGTACCCAGCAACAGACGAATGGATTAAAATGTGATGTTTACACACAATGGTGTATTCGACTCCCATTAAAAAAAAGATAAATTTGAATCATTTGTAGAAAAAGGATGCAGCTTGATGTTAAATGAAGTAACTCAGGCAAACAAGCATCGCATAGTTATTCTTATATGAAAAGTTCAATATATATAAAGCACAAAATAAAAACTGATAGGAAAAAAGAGAAAGGGAAGAAAAGGTCTTGTAAACTAACATGGACAGTGTATCAAAAAAGTACCTAGTGTTGGAGATTTAGCTCAGCGGCATAAGCGCCTGCCTTGCAAGTGCGTAGTCGTGAGTTCAATCCCCAGTACAAAAAAAGAAGTACCTTGACTTAGTACAATTGTCTTACATATTTTGTATGTTCTTTGGCCTATTAGTCTGGTTTTCAATCTGTATATATGGTACTTAACTTTATAAGGTCTTAAAAGATAAATTAATGTGATGCTGGAAAAATAAGGGGGGAGGCTGGGGATATAGCTCAGCAGCGTAAGCACCTGCTTGGCAAGTGCAAGGTTGTGAGTTTGATTCCCAGTACCCCCTGCCAAAAAATTTTTTAAAAAGGTGGGTGGGTGGGGGATTGAAACATGTTATGAGCTGGGCACAGTGGCACACACCTGTAATCCCAGCACTCAGGAGGCTGAGGCAGGAAGCTCATTGGAAATTTGACCAACCTGGGCTACAAAGTGAGCTCAAGGCCAGCCTGAATTGCATAGTGAGACCCTGTATCAAAAAGACGAAAGAAAGAAACATGTTATGTACATGTACCAATCTCCTAACGTGAATATAATTATGTACTATAATTATAGTACATAAAAACTAATACTAATAGACCTGTTACATGTTAGGATAAATAACATTTTTCCTTGAAAAATACTTTTCATAGCAAACATTAGTAAGAGTGGCACTGTTTTATAATTTTACAGATCTTTTGAGTGACTTAGAAGATACCTGAATTTTCCTACTTGTTTCTAGATTGTCTCTTATGCTCATTCATCATGTAGTCTCTGGAAAAGAAGTCAAATACTCTGTTACTATGATAATGAAAATTGTTTTGACCAGTCTTAAAGACCCTCTGTGCACCTGAAGGTCTGTAGAAACCTTGGCAGTCCCTAGAGCATACTTTAGGAACTGCTAGGTAGAACATGGCATTTAAGCTAAGCTAAAAAGTTTGTGTATTGTTGGAAGAACTGTAGAAATCCATTGGAGGAGTTTAAATACTAAACTGCAGTTTAGATTTTTAAATCAGGTCTCTGACTGCCACATGAAGAATGAGTTGGAGAGGTCAGATCAAAAGCAATAAAAATAGGCTGTCCAGTTGTACATGACAGTGTTTACAGTACTTCCAGAACAAAATAGAAGTGATAATATTGTGTTGCATGCTATTTCAGAGTGGGATTGTTAAGATTCACTAGACGATTCTGCATTCCAGAGACCTGGTAGTACAGATGAATCTACTGGAACCAGAAGAGCCAGGTTTGAATGTTAGGAAGGCCATTAACTAGTGGTGTGAGAAACTGGTAACATTTCTCCCTGCTGGAAGGAATGAAAGGAAGTGAGGGAGAGAAGAAGCAAATGAGAGTGGGAAAAAGAAAGAGGAAATGAAAGGGTTATATTAGACCAAGAAGACTAGAGATAGCTTGTTTCCTGACAGTCTCAGATTCTCCTTTGGCTGTGTACGTTTGGCAAGGACAGTAATGCTATAGAATACAGTATTAAGAGGTTAAGAATCAGTGAATTTGTAGGGGTAGTCTCCATGAGAACACAGGATGCTAATCAAATTTATGTTAGTTTTTCTGTTCATGTGAGAAATATTAACTTGGTGAAGACTCGAAACAGATGGTGTGTATTTAGAGTAGATGACTGTATTATTCCAAATAAACATTTGCTGGAGCTGGGAAGCTATAATCCATATTTCATGTCTCCCTATTTACATTGTTAGGTCAGTTGTGTTGCTAGTGCTTTTAACTTACATTAAGGTTATCAATGAGGTTTTGATGTTGGGAGGACTATTACAACATACCTTTAAATATAAAAATCACTAGTATTGGAAGATCCCCTTTAGTTACTTTCAACATGTAGTGGCATAATGGTTGTTAATGCATTCCTGGTGGGTAGGCATCTAATAATACCTTATACTTCAGTGGTCTGGTATAGTATTTTCTTATCTACTATTTTATTTGCCTTTTAACACCTCTGTTGTCTCCGCTTCACAGAGGAGGAAAGCAAGGCTCTGGAGTGACTTGCCCAAGGTTCTGTTGTACCTAATAAATTAGCAGGAAAATTAGGATCTAGTCACATCTTCCAGTTTCAGACCCAGTCTTTTTTCTATAGAAGCCTCTCTGTAACTCTTTAAGAATACAGCTGGTCTATAAGCTCCTTCACTTGCCAAACTGTCCTTTTCATCTTTGCGGCAAGAAAGCCTTTTTAGATTTACTGCTGCTGTTTCAGCTAAGTACGTTGAGGGAGGAAGAAAAATTTTGTATTATATTCTTTTATCTACTCTTAAGATAATATAGGCGTTGCTACTCAATTAAGTTCTGGGGAAAATTTATATGCCATCTCTCTACATATTTTTCTTTCTTTTGTTACAAATAATATATTATTTTCTTTGCATATGTATTTGAGCTAATGCCTCAACAAAACCAACTTTTAATAGTAAGGTTTAAAAAATATTTAACTGTGCGTCAGGACTTGCACTGTGCGGTTGATGCGGGGTGCCAGGAGAACAAGGAGCTCCTTCCCTCTCTGGGGGGTGGATGTGAGACGCAAGCTGAGAATCGAACATCTCATGTCCTCCTGTCCCCTGTCCCTTGTCCTTCCCCCCCTTAGCAAGTGGGAGCCAGTGAACTACACATCTTGTGAAAAGATTGATATGTTATTTAGTATGAGCTCTCCATATGCAAAGATATGGACAACCATTTGGAAGAGAACGGGAGACAATATGACAGATAATAAAGATCTCGGGTTGTCTAGCTTTGAAATTTATGTTTCTTATGTCCCGTTCTGTTCTGTTTTGTTGTGTTTAATTTTACCCCCCTTATATATATAAAGAGAGGGTTAAAGAAAGTGCTCGAAAGCATGTATGTTTAAGTGTGTAAGACAGATGACCACATTACTGTTTTCGTTAGATTGTTGAGCAGAACTGTTAACAGTCTCACTGTTTGAATGTCTACTTTGTATGCTTTAATTTTCTAACTTGAACAACTATTTCCAAGGATGACAGTATGTAACTTACCAAGTGTCGATTTCTTAGTGTTTTTGTTTTTGTTTTTGTTTTGTTGTTGTTCTTTTATTTTTTGCCTTTGGAATTCTGTATTGTTGCTACCCTTTTTCTGTTTTGTTTGGTTGTTTTCTTTTTTGTTTTTTCTCTTTAAATAAAATTGAAAAAAAAATTAACCATATGTTTAATCATTGTAGTCACTTAAACAACTAGCATATATTCCTATGATATTTTTGAATATTTATTCTTGAAACTCATAGTGCCTCCAGTCCAGCAGATAGTACTTTTTACTTGGCTTCCAGTTTTTAGTTTTGTTTTCCATTTTCCTGGCTGCTAATCTTTCATATTTTTTTAGTTTGTCTTCCATGATCTCTACAAGTTATAATACTGGTGATCCTAGTACTATATATCAGTTTAGTGTAGGTAGACATCAGTCACCTTGTCAGTTTCATGTAAATGGGATAATGTAGAGTGTTGTATTTTAGTATCTGATATCTTTCATTTATCCTAATGCTTTTGGAATTCATCCATGATGCTGGGCCCATATACCAGTAGTCTATTCCTTTTGATTAATGTATTATAATTTGTTTTTCTTTGATGACTAATATGTTGATCATCTTTATGTTTAGACAGAGTCTTGCTATGTTTGTTCAGGCTGACCTTGCACTCACTATGTAGCCCAGGCTGAGCTCAAACTCAACAATCATTCTGTCTCAGCCTCCTAAGTATTGGGATTATAGGTTAGGTTATACCCAGCGTGTCTAGTGGAATTTTTAATCTGAGTCAAGTAAAACTTACACACAAGAGTGTCTTTTGTGTACCTGCCATTGTTACATTCTCTTTGAAATTTGGGTATGTATTTCAGGAAAATTTTCCTGAAATTTTAAAAACTGAAATTTTTAAAATTTTTAAAATTTTAAAAAATGAAATACATAACCCTTTGTTATAAGTAGCATGCCACAGAGCAGATGAAAGAAACCATTGTCACACAACTAGTAAGTGATAAAGCATCTTTCACTTTAAGCTCAGAGCCTTTTGCCCATTCATGCTTCCATGCATATCTGGGTGTTTCCCCTTTTTTTGAGGGCAGGTGGTGCAGTTTTCCCTCTTTCTAATAGTTTGGGAGTGGCCCTTTTCCTTCACATAATTAATTGCTTGTCTGTTTTTCATCATTCATTCATTCATTTTTGGTTTCTTGAGACAGGTTCTCACTATGTAATTCACACTGGCTTAGAACTCAATATGTAGCCAAGGCTGGCCTCATTTTAGGGCTATCCTCCTGCTCACCCTGCCAGTATTACAGGATAGCACCACCTTTTAAATCTTGTATTTACATCTCTGTTCTTTACCTTTTCTTTGCCACCTTCATAGTTTTTAAAATTTCAGGAAAAAAATCAACTCGTAATTATTTGTAAATGCCTTTATTTGTGGGCAGTTTTATTAGAGGACCCCCCCCCCCCAGTTCAGAAAGAAACATGAAGAGAATACAAAAGGAGCAAGTTAGTTTCCAAAACAGCAGAGAACAAAGCACTGATTTACTCATCCAAAGAAAAAGTGACAGCCAATGTATATTGTTAGACAGTAAGAAGACAATGTTTGAGCCATGTTCCTGGAAGGAAAACAGGCACCAGTAAAGACATTTACACAGTCTTGTAAGAATCTGTGATACAGGACAGACATACTGAAAGGGAAAAACTATACAAGAAAAAAATCCTTTTTAAAAAACTTTATTCTCTTTAAAGCTGTGTAGCTCTCTCATTGCTTCATGGCTCTGTAACTGCTTTCTTGACCCCTGTAACACGGGGGTATAACCAAACACACAGGATGCCTGATTGTATCAAGCTTTGTGGTCACTAATCTAGTCTTGTAATTGATGGTCGTTAGGTTAGCCCACTGACTGCTGATCTCAGCCTGCTAGCACATCAGAACTGCCAGGCTATGCTGTCCTGTCCCACCTCTATAACCCCTGGTTATGCCTCATATTAAAATGCTGGCTCACAGACACCTGCAGCCTAGCTTGTGTTGGAAGTTAATCTAGCCAGGACCACCGGCGTAAAATAAAGCTGTACACTGCTTTCGACTTCCTCGTGTTGGTCCTTTCCTGGACCCAGTTTTGCCACAACAGTCCTGTACTGGGTACCACTGAAGAACGTAGGAGGTGCTTACCATTAGGAGTGGTCAGGGAAGGTCTCAGAGGCAGAGCAAATTAACGCTCCAGAACTATCACTCATGAGGGGCTGGGGATTTAGCTCAGCGGCATAAGCGCCTGCCTTGCAAGCAGGCAGTCGTGAGTTCGGTCCCTGGTACCGATTAAAAAAAAACAAAAAACTATCACTCATGATTCCCTCCTCCTCACACCTTCAAAGAACTCCCAAGGGTTTGGTGACAAAAGACAAATTTTTGAATAGTGATTTCCTTGTAAAATTTAACCCTAATTTAGTTTTCAATTTACTCTCCCACAAAATTCTCATTCCAGTGTGATTATTCAAACATAGTATATTTGAGTAGAAGAGTTTACTATAGGTGTTATCCTCAAAAAAGGAAAAGTTTGCCCAGGCATGGAGGCACACCCTTAAAATCCCAGCATTTGGCAGGCTGAAGCAGCAAAATTTCAGGATCCTGTCTCAAAAGAAAAAACAGAAAAAAAGCAGGGAATGTAGCTCAGTGCAAAGGCTCAGAGTTCAATCCCAAAAGAGAGGAGGGGAGTGCACGAGGGGAGGAGGGGGGAGAAAAGGGAAAGGAAGGAAGGGTTTAACCTAGTCATTTCAGTCTAAGGAATAAAAAAATTAATTAATTGGCAAAGTTTTAAGGGCTTTAAT
>PVJX010024890.1:0-27550 GCA_004027295.1 Dolichotis patagonum | reverse complement strand
CATCACATGACTGAAAGGGCTCTGAGTCACACTGAGGATGACTATGCATGTCCTTTCCCATACTTCCCTGTTGTAATTGTATGTATGAGATGCAATCTGTGAGCCACAGGTGAAGAAAGGTTACTCCAGGTCATGCAGGGAAGTCTTATATGCAGACATCTTGATTTGGAATTTTGAAATATTCCAGGTTAGGCTTGGGGAGTCTTTGTTTCCCTTATCTCCACCATCAAGTAAGCCCTGGGGCATCGCCCAGGTTCCAGTGAGTGGAGGTGAACACACTATTACAGTATGGCAATACCCTTTAGAGATGCAGACTTCTGAAAGGTGGTTAGGTCATGGGGCACCTCCTTAGGAGGGGTTAATGCAGTTGTTAGCCTTCCTGCAAGAGCATAGTATTAGAAAAAGAGGAAGCCTTCCCTGGAAGGTGTCTAGCTTCTCTTCTCACTGTGTTATCTCTTACCTTACATGCACTGCTTCCATGGTGCCAGTTACATGCCGGGATTCAACCAGGGCATTCAGTGCCATGCCTCTAAGGCTCCACTATTGTGAGTGGAACAAACCTCATTTCTTTATATATTATCCAGTATTGGGCATTTCATTACAACAGCAGAAATCAGAATAGGACTACTAGTAAGTACAAATGGTTTTCCCAAATTTTGTCAGCTAGTCTAACAAATTATCAAAAGCAAAGAAGAGTACGAGAACTTTGATTTAGAACTAACTGGTCAGAAGCATGGACATAAAGCAGGACTTTTGATTGATATTTGAAGTGGGTATCGTCTTATGGGATTGAACCCCTACTTTATGAGCTTCGCTAACAGTAGACAGGTTGAGTTATAATTAAATTATAGGACACTTTGCTAGTGTCTGCAGAATTTCTTAGTATGAAGGGAAATTCCACAAATATAAAGAGTGTGCAATTGATATAGCAAAAGAAAACAAATGGTTTTCCTATTTCACTGTAATGACCATTATTGGTTAGCTGCTTGTAAAAATGGCTCACCAAATAAATGCCAAAGTTTCTCACCTCTCCTCCTGGAGTTAGATTCCAGATTTTCCTAGTCTCACAAAGAATTGAACAAAATAAGCACAAAGAGCAATTAGGCTGAGAAAAAGAGGAAAAGCAAGATGAAAGTATACCCTGGAGGAAGCAGGGCAGGCTGCCCTGAGGAAAAATCAGGATAGCAAGTTCTTCATGGTGTCTGTGACCTTTTGCGCCATTTACATCTCACGGAAATCTGCCAGAGCTTCTACTCCTGGGTCCTGCAAGGACCCAGCGCTGGGATCCCAGGCCTCCGGATGATGTCCTGTCTAGGCCTTCCTGTTGGAAACCAGCTAGAGTTCTCCAGAGAAGTCCATGTGCAGGGCTTTAGGAACTGTTCCAGGCATGTGTCCAGGATCTTGCAATTAACAGGTTGTATCTATTCCCAGGAAGTTCTGCCGTGCCCTAATCTCCTATGTCAGCATGACATAGTTTCATTCACTAATTTCTGTATGTTAAAACAACCTGTATTTCTAGGGTAAATCACATTTGGTCGTAGAATGCAGTCCTTTTTCTATTTGGATAAATTGGTTTTCTAATATTTTGTTGTAAATTTTTTTTCTAATATTTTGTTGTAAATTTTGTGTTTACTTTCATTAGAAATGTGAGTCTGGCTGGGCTTGGTGGAGCACACCTATAACCCCAGCACTCCACATGCTGAGGCATGAGGACCACTTTGAGCTGAGGCCAGCCGGACTACATGGTGATCCATCAAATCCAGCCAAGAGCAAGACCCTGTCTCAGAGAAGGAAGGAAGGAAGGAAGGAAGGAAGGAAGGAAGAAAGAAAGAAAGAAAGAAAGAAAGAAAGAAAGAAAGAAAGAAAGAAAGAAAAGAAAAGAAAGAAGAAAGAAAGAGAAAGAAAGAGAGAAAGAAAGAAGAAAGAGAGAGAAAGAAAGAGAAAGAAAGAGAAAAAAGAAAGAAAGAAAAAAGAAAGATTGTTTTCTATAGTTTTCTGGTGATATCTTTGGGTTTAACATGAAAATAATATTGGCTCTATAGAATAAATTGAGAATTTTCTGTGTTTTTAAATGCAATGGGAAGTTTTTCCCTATTTTTGGAAGGGTTTGTGAGGAACGGACACTCCCTTCTCTTTGCATTTGTGTAGCATTCATCTGAAAGCCATTTATACTGACCTGTCCTCCTTATAAATCAGCCCTTGTATCATTTGAAAATACCCCTATTCAACTCTATAAATTTTTTTGGTTTTGAAGTCTATTTTGACTGATATTAGCATAGTTAAGCTCTTTGATGAATGTCATGGGCATAATACATGTTTTCCCACCCTTTTGCTTTCAAACACATACTTATAACTAAAGTGTTTCACACAGATAGTCCTTAGTTGGGTCTTGGTTCTTTTTGTCTAATTTGATCATCTCTGCCTTTTGATTAGATTGTTTAATCAATTCACATTTAGTGTTGCTTTTACATGGTTGATATGGTTAGATTTGCATTTACAATTTTGCCCTTTTTTTGTTTGTTTTGGAGACAGGGACTGACTATGTTGCTCAGGTTGGACTCAAGAGATCCTGCCTCAGCTTCCCAAGTAGTTGTGACCACAGGTATGCATGAGCATTCCTGACTGCTTTTTGTTTTCTACAGGTCTTGCCCTTTGTTCCTCTAATTTCCTCCTGTATTGTCTTCTTTTGTAGTAAGTGGTCATCTTCTGTTGGTACCATTTCGCTCATTTTAATGATTTAATTCTTCTAGTTACTTTCTCAACAGCCAATTTAGTGTTTACAACATAGTCATCAGTGTTAGCATTTACAGGATACTTATACTGCCTTAGCTCAATGTACCGCAGAAACATTACTCTTACATGATCTCAGCCCTGCCCTGCTTGAGTGTGCTATTGTTATACATGTTGTCATATACACTACAAGCCCAACATAACCTTTTTCTTATTATTACTTTTTATAATTTTGTGGGGCGTTTTTTCTGCAAAAGGCTTTATTTTCTTTTGGTCCAAGATTTGGGAGGGGGCTCCAAAGAGGTGAAAAAACTGTCTAGTGGCTGCAGGGAGAGGGTCAGGCCAAAGCCCTGATGCCAGGTGACGCAGGAGCCCCTCAGAGACTGCCGGGCTCTGGGCCTTCTAGTTGGGTTAAGGGTGAGCCTTTCAAAGAGGCACTCGCCCAGCCCCACCTGGGGGCCCGCCAGCCTGCGGAGGTTAGCGAGGTGGTCACCCATCTTCTTGACGAGTTTCATCTCCTCGTCTAGGAAATGGTTAACCAGGAAAGCACAGGAAAGCAGAACCAAGCCATGAAGTTCCAGAAGAGCTTGGCTCAGGTTTTTCTCTAGGGTCAGGGCTGCTTCCATAGCATCTGGGTTTTACCCCACTCATCTTCACCAGGCTTCTGCACATCATGGAAGACAGCATGGTCGCCACCCTGGTTTTGCATCTTCAGGAGACACCTGTCACCCTCAAGTTTCTCCCTGACCAGCTCAGAGAAGAAATGGCACACGACTGCCAGAGCCACATCTTCGCGGTCCAAGTAGCGGCCCAGAGAGAGGAAGGTGGAGGCCTGCACGGGAAGGCTCACCAAGGTTGCCGGCAGCCTCCACCCCTGTGGGGTAATTCTGACAAATCTGAGAGGTCAGGGTTGATCAGCAATGAGGCGCTACTCCCACAGAACGGTGTTGGCAGCTCCTGGAAGGAGGAGATGATCAAGAAGATGGTCCCAAAATTTGTACCTGGAAGGCGGGAGGAAGATTTTTTAAAAGGGTGGGGGGGGACCCAAACACTGTTGAAGCAAGAGACAGATCCGCAGGACCTCCGGACGCACCGCTCAATTTTGTGCATTTTAAAGAAGCTCTAAGAAAGGAGAGTAAGTGTGTATTTGTAGCTTGTTATATTTAATTTTTTTTTTGTACCGGGGATCAAACTCATGACCTCACACTTGACAGGCAGGTGCTTATGCCACTGAGCTAAATCCCCGGCCCCCTGTAGCTTATTATATTAAACATCATGTCTACCCTTTCTGGTTCTCCCATTTCCTCCCTCAGATGTGAATCAGCACCTGGTGTCACCCCTTACCACTCTCTCTCTTTCTCTGTCTCTCCCCTCTTGCCATCTTGGTCAAATATAGTGCATTCTTGCATGTCACCAGCCCAGCAACATAAGAGTAAACATGGTTTTTTTTTTATTTAATTACCTTTTAAATGTGTTTTAAAAAATAAAGGAGAAATGTGAAGTTATACTGTCTCTGATAATTGCTTACACATTATATTCTTTCACAGAGCCACGATCTTTCTGCCCTGAGTCCTCTTTGCCTTCTTCTCCGCTCGGAACTCACTCTACTTGATTATTCCTCACCTAAATTCTAGCCATTCTTTGGGTAACCACTTAAAAGTTAACCCCTGAGGAAGATTCTTCCTAATCCATCTTTCCCATCCACTCTAATATAGATGCATAATCTAGACGTCTTTTTATAAAGAAGTGTAAAGAAGTCCCTTTCACCATACATATTGCCATGTTAGTTGTAACAGGTTAGTAAAGGAATTTTTCCAGATTGTGGTATTTCAGTGTGGTTTCTTCCCCCAAGAAATCCATGCTGAAGTTTAATTCTCATCGTGAGACATGAAGAGGTGGGATATGGTGCGGCCTTTGAGAGCTGATGAAGACTGTCCTCCTGAGTGGACTGACCCAGGGAGGCAAACCTTGTAGAGATGAGTGTCCTGCGGCAACTCAAAACCCACTTATTTATTGCAAAGTGCCACCACTGCAACTAAAGCTGAACATGAGGTTTTTATTTAGAAAAAACATTCTACATTAACACATTAACATTAACACATGTGCCGTAAGTCTGCCACCACTGCTAACGCGTTCGGGCTACGATGAGTTGTCTCAAGGCTGAGTCTGCTGGAGAAGCCAGTTTGTCTAGGTCTCTCACACACTCCCTGTCTCCCATGCTGCCTGAGAACTCTGCCAACCACAAAGCCATCCCCAGACACAGTCCGTTGACCTGGGACCAGAGTCGTGAGCCAAAATAAACCTCTTCTTTATAACTTAGTCTGCAGCATTTTGTTTTTAGCAACAGAAAGTTAAGATAATAAAGAAAGCTCCCATGCTTAGAAGACAAAGTACAAAGTACATCCATGTTTTTCAGAGTGCTCTGAATTCAGCCCATGGCGTTTACCAGTAGCAGAACTGGCCTAGCTATCCTACCCATATTTGAGCCCACACAGCAGACCACAAGGCAGTTACTCAAAGTTATAAGGATCGGAGGGGAAGCACCCTCTCCCCAAGGTTGAGCATGTGGGGTAAGAGTCATTCATGGAGGCTAGGGAGGTAGGGGATGGAGGCGGTAATAACATCTCCACTAGTCCAGGTCTCCACCTCATGACTGTCCCTCAACAAAGCAGAGAAGTGGAGAACTGGAGACTGCGGGTGGGATAAAGGCAGCAGCATTACCCTGGGGATCTGCCTGCCCCATAAGAACACACACATTCCCCGTGAGCAGAGTGGATGTCGTAGAGGTAACCAGGCCTAGGGTGCCTGGCTGTACCCTAAGCAAGAGGGTGACCCCACAGCTGAGGGGGCCTAGCAGCAGGCATCTGGTGAGTGCTAGGGTGTATGAGGGGCTACCCTACAGATGTGCTTGCCGATCGAAGCCCCTTTATCCCTCTCCTGGACTCCTCCCACTTCCCCAGCACTCTCTCTGTGAACGCTCAGATAGGCCCCAGGAACAGACTGAAGCTGGACAAAGGATGAGAAGGAAGAGGCCACGCTTCCCCACCCATGCCTGTCCCTCCTACCCGACATCTATCTGGGAGAGGAAACAAGCCACAAATCAGAAAAGATAGTAAACTTCTGACTTGACCTAAACTGGAATCTGTCATATCTGACAGTGTCTGGAAAGTTGAGGAACCCCCACTAAAAGTCATAAAGAGTGGGACAATTTAGTCATTCAGAGTAACAGTCAAACTTCCTTGCTGTATCTGTGTATATAAAATACCCTAAATAGCAGAGGAGACAATTAAAAATGAGGTTCTGTGGGATAAAAGAGAAATTTGAAGGAAAAAAAAAGAGAGGGAATCTCTGCACAAGGAAAGTTATTTAAGTTAAAACTTTGCTGTTTCTTGGTAGTAGAGGGTTTTGGAGAAACAGCACAGGATTCCCGGACTTTCTCTTCTCCCTGCAAGTCTCTTGAGGTAATATTTCATCCTAGAATGACAGAAGTCCCTGAGATTCAAGAACATGTAGGCCTTCTTTTACAAGTAATAGTAAAAAATTTTTGAGCAGCTAAGCATTTTACCAGGGAATTAATAATACATTCCATACAGATTGATATTACCCTGAGATAAAAGAAAAGAAAAAATGTAGAAAAAAATGTTAAAAAAAAAAAAACAGTTTCTGGCAAATGAAAAGCTAATGGAGTATCCACCTTTGGAGAGGAAGGGTGTGCTGTGGGCCTCTTTCAGTCCCTGGAGGGAAACCTGCCCTGGTGGAGAGTGCAGGAGGGAAGAAAAACAGGCTTGTCTCCACCACCTTATTGCTCTTGTTGCTTTTGCTGCCTTCTGCCACCTTGAATTGTTGCCCTTGTGCCATGCCACACTGCCTTAGGGCCAGCCAAGTACGGACTGAAACCTCCACAAACTGTGAGCTAAGTAAATCTTCCCTGCCTTAATTTTGGGTGCCAGGTATGTTGTCCCAACAATGAGAGAAAAGTGACCAAACCAGAATTATTTTCCCTCACACCCTACAGGCCAGACTGCAGACTTACAGGCCCACCAGCTTGTAGGGAAGCTGAGAAGTATCGCAAGACTGTGGCCCCAAGGGGAAGGAAAGGGATTTGGGATTTGGTGGGCCTCCAGCCAGGATCTCTCACAGGCAGCCCGTGTGTACTGAGTGACAGGGTGATTGGCACTGGGAATTAGGCAGAGAATTTTTGTTCAACAGTAGAATCGAGATTGGGGAATAGGATTCTAGGAGCCAGAGAGGCAAGAGAAGAAAACTAATGGACAGAATAGGACAAAAGAAGATCTCAACTTAAAGAGTAGGACTAAAAGTTAAGGCAAAAGTTTTGTAACTACAAAGACAGTGGCGAATACCATAGCTCAGTGTCATCAAATATGAATGACAAAACAATGGGGCAAACGTAGCCACCGAAATTCTACCTGCCTTAAGCCCAGCTCATTCTGGAAACTGAGGCAGATTAGGCTTCGTGTGAGATCCACAGGCCCTGGTATGCAGAAACAGGAATTCAGGGGCAGGAGCTGTCAGTCCTCTTAACAGCCAGGGCCAGGAAGCAGCCTCCAAGAAGGCTCCTGCTGGGCGTCTACAAGCACTGCTCATGAGACAGGACCAGGGAAAAGAAGGCTCCTCCAGAACATTGCCCTGCATTCCTTGTTTCCTGTCACACACATGCAGACCAAGGGGAAGGTTCCAGAAGGTTACACTCTGCCAACAGGAACAGGTCTCGTCCTGAGAGATAGACTCACAACCCCTGCATACACGTGGGAGGCAGGTGGCCAGCACCAGCCTTCACCTTGGTGACCAGCACCTGTGCCCAGCAGGACCAGGGGTGGTGCCTCGGGGCGCCCGTGTGCACCACACTCCCTGCTCACTTGCAAGATTCCCTTTTCAGCACATTTTCCCCCTGCCAGGCATCATAATTACTACTTCTTTGTGGGCTTAATTGTAAGTTTGTTTTGATTAATTGGCCTCCAAGCTGACTTGGCAGTTACTGAGACACTAGAGAGGGTTCTGAGTTTACTTAGTGCTCAGACCCCTGCTCCTTCTGAGATTCCTCACTTGGTCAGCAGCAAAACTTTAACTTCAAAATTATCTGTGTTGGAAAATGTTTTATGTGTCTAATTAACTATTTGTCACTTTGAGTTAAGTACAATGGTAAAATCTCACTGTCCTGTGTAAGGTGATGGATATGTGTCTTTTTATGGTACCATGGGACCTAAGAACTCAAGAATCAGTTTTTGCACTCAGAAACAACAACAAAAGTGTCTAATATATTAACTTTTGCCATGACTCATTACTCAGATGTAAACTTTCAAATGCTTTCTCAAAAGTCTTAAAAGTTGTTGCCCACAAAGTTTTCCTAGGTCTTAACTCTTAGAGTTTTCTGGCACAATAGAGAAGAGGAAGAAAAGAGAAAGTCAAAGTGGTCATTTATCTGAGGACTGAGGAGGAGAGGAGCCCATAACCCATGAAGGTTTGGTTATCTTCTTCTGACTGGTTACAGAGGGGACAGAGGATAAATGACATCTGATCAGAAGTCGCACATGGGGCAGGCATTGATGATGTCCAAGGAATTTCTTCATGCACAAAGAGGAAAGTAACTATTTGGGCAAAGGGAGAAGAAAGAGGGAGTGGATGTCAGAGCACGCGTTCCAGATTTGACCTTCTGCCGTGTTAGACAATTGCAATAATTATATAATAATTTATAATAGGGAAAGAGCCTTTCATTTACCTCCAGAATTCAGTGGGAAAAAAAAAAACCTGAAACCGTTAGCATTTATCCAAGCTGAGCAGCCACCAGTCACAGTAAAATCTGTGGGAAGAAAATCCAGCCAAGAGATTGAAGACATAGATTCCTGTGATGAAGTAGGTGACCAAGACTCTCAGGTATTCTGCTAACATGAGTTTAGGTAAAGGGATGCAGAAGCTCATGTAACTGAAAATTCCAGGGACAGGTCTTCAGAGACAGCCAAGTCAAGGAGATCAAATGGTGTCACCCTCCTGTAGTAGTTTTTCTTTCACTTTTTACATTTGCTTTATTCTTAAGACACTTCATTCAAGGCGACCAGGGCAGATAGCCACCAGCAGATATATGTAGGCTTACAATTCAGCTCAATTAAAAGGGAATGCTTAGTTCTCTGAGCACTCATAAACAAAATTTTACATTAGTTTCTGTTTAGCTCATGAGACCACGAACCTTCTCTGTAACAACTGAGATAAGATTATCTTATCTCTGTAACAAAGAGATAAGATAATCTGAATCGCATAGGCTGTGTCTCATACCCCATCTTATGACAACAAAGGACAGAACAGATCAAAGCATAGTGATAGTCTCATTGTAACTGCATGCTAGAGGGAAATACAGTGCACGAAATGAAAGATGAGATACTATTCTATGAGAAACAAAAGTAGAACAGGATAGACTTAACAACAGAAATGTGCTACTATACTTACTTGTTTAAATCAATGACTTATTCTATGCCAAAAACATTGGTACAAGAATATCTCTATTCATTGCACATGGAAGTACAAAGACAAACTGAAAGCAAATCTTATTTCCTTAACAATGATTTACCTATATCTTGTAGTCTGAGCAACTACTTTGAAGATAACAGTGTGCAATATTAACCACTGTTGATCTATTATTTGTTTTGAAACTCTGTATCATTATTTTTATTCTTTTTCTGTTTTAAAGCTAAAAATAATGAACATGCCAATCAGATCACTGTTGCAGGTTCAGTTTCCTAGTTTATCTTGGTGTGTATACTCTGTCCTGGGCACGCAGCATTCTGTCAGCCTTCCAGTTTGCATATTCGGTAGATAAGCATAGAAGTCCAGGAATGGGATTTGGTCTGGTAAAGTTTTAGGAAGGTGTAGATGATACCATAGAATCTCAAGAAAACCAGTTCCTCTAGCTTTCCACTTTTAGACTTTTCTACTTTCTTTAGAAAGGGCAAAATTAACAAAACTGGGAACTCATTGAAGTCTGTTTTCAGCTAACAAATCTCCTAAACTGATGCCCCCTTTACCTTGTATCGATCATGTCAGCGCCTCCATGTGAGTCTTCATATTTTCTCCAGCCTCTCATCCAGAAAAACATGGTTTAAAGACAAACTTGCACTCAGCATATTCTCTTTGTCTGCTTTCTGAACACTTTCTCAGGACAGTCTCAACAACAAACATGGTTTCACCAGTCACTATAGCCTGAAAAATAAAACCCAGTTTACACATTTCTTTCCTGAGTAACAGAACAACTCCACTGGTCACTTGTCACCTTCAATGTGAGTATTACACAAACACCTATGATTCAAATCATACAATATGCACATCTTAACTTTCCCCCAAATTTGCTTTTCTCTGGTTTACCTCTTTTTGAAATGACAGCACTAGTTACCCAGTTTCTAAACCAATAGATGTGAAGTTAATACCACACAATTTCCTGTCGTCAGATGCTTCGGAAAATGATGTCATCTTTCTCATGGGACATCAGCCCCAGTGGTGAGGACAAGAAAGAGTGGCTAAAGAAGATATCAGAACTACTGTTGAAGACCTCAAATCTTTCCCAGAATCCCCACAAATAACTGAGGATTGTTACTATAGAACTCTGAAGTAGAGAAATTTAAGGTACACAGTTTTACCCATAAATTGACTACACAGAGAAATACTCAAATTGCCTAGGTTGGATGTCTATCTCTTCCACTATATTGGATATTGCTGGAAATTATAGGCTCTTTTTGTTTATCTTCAATTTCTTAGTACCCGTGATGATATCCAACATCTAGTATCTGTTTAATATTTGAATGAATACATGCATCGGACCTGTAACTTTTCAGATACGTTTATGCCTTTATGACTGAGGAAATGAGAGCATGGTGGAGCCCCCTCTGACTCTCTCCTCATAGAGGGAACCACAGCTCAGTCGGCTGCATCTCAGACCACGCCAGTGAGAGAAACGTTCAGACCAGAGCTTCGGGACTGCTTGTCACCGAGTCATCTTGCCCTGTTCCTAACATATTTCTACCTGAGTAAGCAAACAGCAGAAAAAAGGGCAGAAGCACAATTTCAGGAACCAAGGGCTTGCTCTGCCATGGGAATGCTTGCCCCAAAACACGAGGCAGCACCTCACATGGTAATTTTGTCTTTTTTATTTTGACAAGAAGCAATGCCAAAAAAAAAAAAGAAGTACAATACTATCACAGAATATAAATGAGATAAAACAAAGAGGATGTTTTTTCCACTACATAAATATTTCCCAGCCTGTTTAAACATGGCAGAAGTCGTGATGAATGGGTGCCTGGTCTGTGGCCATTGGGGCACTGTGTATTTGTTGAAAGCTATCCAGCAGAAACTGCTTATTTTCCTCCTTCTATAATTTTAGTGTTATATTTTTAAGCATGCTCATTTATTTTCCATGTGGGACTCCCCGATTTTTGTCAGTTTATTTCACTTACATCATAAACCCATGTCAGTGTTCATGGTGGTGACACTTATAAAGTCACCCCGTGGAATATAATGGGGCCTGCAGCCAATAAATAAATAATGTTGACCTGCAAAGAATAGCAAAAACACAACTTATACCACACGTAAGTAGGCCTGTTAACTGCGCTACAGAACACCGTGAAAAGAACACTGTGCCCATGGCAACCAGCAGCTGAACTCTCGGGTGGGTTTTCGAATCTTGGGAGGAGGGAAGATGTGAATTCGTGTGCCAACCATAATTAATAATAACTTCTAAATGTGGCGTTTCCTGATAATACAACAAGTTTATATAACAGCTTTTATCCAGGGACCTTACAGAGGCCAAAAATCAAGCCAGCATTATCAGCATTTGAAAGATAAAGAAGCCCCAGAAGACTATGCAATTTGCCCAAGGTCAGGCAGAAAAATTTGCTAAAGCAAAAATACAATTCAAGGTAACCAACTCCCAGTTTGTGGTTCTAATTATTAGACAGTCCTCCCCTGCTCCAGGCTTGAAGCCTTGCCTCCGGTTCTCAAAACCTTCAACAGATCCTGCAGTCCAGGGAATGCTCCCGAAGGGCAGCTGCGATTAATTGAACATCTTGCAACTTGCGAGATTCTGTTATTAGTCTCACTAATTAGTCTAAAGCAATGCTCACAAAACAAATTCTCAAAACACATGAAAATTAAGGATTTCCCCTTTGTTTTATAATCTCACAAATGAAGATGTTAGAAACAAATTAGAAATTGAAATGAATGTATCACATTTTCCTTTGTAACTCAAAAGAAAATAAAGTCCTAATTGTACTGGGTTAAAATGGCCACAAAGAAGCAAGAGGTATAAAAGCCACCTGCTACACTTTCTCTGTGTTGAAGAGAGTATTCTAAATTAAGAAGCATAAAACAATAGGAGTTAATTGCATAAATCCAGCAAAGCACTAGATAGATAGATAGATAGATAGATAGATAGATAGATTAGATAGATAGATAGATAGATAGATAGATAGATGATAGATAGATAGTCTTTTTGAGACAAGTTCAGACTGGGCTTGAACTCACCTTGTAGCACAGGCTGGCCTTGCAGCGATCCTCCTGCCTTGGCCTCCCAAATCCTAGGATTACAGGCATAGGCCACCACCGGGCATGAGCAGTAATTTTTAAGGTGCTTTTTCTCTCATTGTTATGTCCCTGATTGTTCCTTTTGGAAGACCCAGCCTGCCTTGTTTCTCAACTCTCCTTCCTCACCTTGTTAACTCACAGAAAACTTCCTCTTTTCCTGAGTCCTCGCCTTCTGCCATATCATGCCTGGGACGCACCTTTCTTCCGTGCTCAGGTCCATTCCCCAGCATCCCACTGGCCGTCACGGTCTCAACTGTGAGTGTCAGACTGAGCTCCATGAAAGGACAGAGGAAATATGCTTCTACTTTGTAAAAAGGGAGAGTAGTTATATCTAATTGTCTGCAATATGGTTTCACATACTGGAGAATTTAGGAAAATTGTCCAAAATTGGAAAAATGGATTTTCCTATTTTGGTTCCAGCATGCAAAGCACTAAAGGGTCGTTACTCTCCTCATTAGTATCAGAAAAAGAAAGCCAAATAGAATAAAAATCAGTGACTATTGCCATCTGAGAACTGAAGCTACAGGGGAAATTGCCATCCCCAAGTCAGAAGAAACACACGAATCCCTGGAATTGTGGCTAGACTGGCTTACCTGGAGCTGAGGCCTCTGGAGCCATGAGCAGTGGGAATACTGTAAGCATCTGATGAATTTCTGGAGGCTGGGCATGCAGTGGTGTAAGACTCCTGGGGGCCGTAGGCTTAGGCAATACCCACACTTCTGTGGCTTTCATCTCCAAGAAACTGCCATGTTCGCAGAGCAAACTCCCAAAAAAGAGCTTCTCATGGTCTTGGCTGGGACCTGGCAAACATGCTATTGTAGCGTAAGCACCCTCCGCTAATCGATTTACTTTCCCAGGGAAACGACTTTGCTAGACTTAACTCACCCAGGGGTGGAGAGTTCCCGGATTGTAGCCCATTCTCTTTCAAGCTCACATAAGGGGCAAAACTAAAACTAAGAGCCTCTTATGTAGACTCACCAGGAGACTAAAATTCAATGATGAGATAGTGGAGTCTTCCCCCTGCCCACCCCTGACCGCCACGGTACGTGCCAACAGATTACAGCAGAAGAGTTGCAAGATTGATAGTATTCAAGGAGGAATTTAGGAAGACCATGGATACCAGAAGAAAGAAACACAGGGAAACATGGGAATTTGCAGCTTATGATACCTATGGCTACAGCAAACATTAAACATAGACCAACTCCCATAGTGTATTAATGAAAATCTCCACACTAAAGGCCCATTTGTCTCAGTTCCTAGGACTCAAAACATGCTCTTCAATGGAAAATCACAGGGCATGTGAAAAGGCAGGAAAAAAAAAACAATATAAAAATAAAAGGACATTTTAGTAGAAGAGTCAGACAAACTGGAAGAGATATCTCCTGTTTATGGATAAGAAGAACATAATGAAAATGGCCAAAATTGTTATACAGATTTAATACAACCCTAGTCAAAAAACCATTAACATAACTCACAGAACTAGAGGGCACATTCCTAAAATTTATTGGAAGCAGAAGAAACCTAGAATAGCAAAGACAATCCTGGACAACAAAGGCAAAGCAGGAGGTATCATAATCCCAGACTTGAAACTATCCTACAAAGCTACTGTTATAAAAGCAGCATGACACTGCCCAAAAAACAGACCAGAGGACCAGAGGAACAGACTAGAAGATGCAGATACAACTATAAACACACTCAGCCACCTTATCTTTGACAAAGGTGCCAAACATATTCACTGGAAGAAAGATAGCTTCTTTAATAAATTGTGCAGTAAAAACTGGCTCTCTACATGCCAAAGACTAAAACTAGACCCTTGTCTATCAGCATGCACTAAACTAGAATCAAGAAGGATCAAAACAGAAACACTAAGTCTGCTGGAAAACAAAGTAGATAAAAATCTTGAAGACATAAATGTACAAAGAAACTTCATGAACAAAACCCAAACAGCACAAGAAATGCTTCAAAGAACAACTAGGATCTCATCTTCTTAAAAATCTTTTACACATCAAAAGAAATCAGCAACAGACAACCCACAGAGTGGGAGAAAATTTTAGTCATCTGTCCTTCAGACAAAGGACTTATATCTAGAACATATAAAGATCTGAAAAATTCAGACCCTCAAATACAAAGACTCAATCCAAAAATGGGCAGCTGAGATGAACACACACTTCTCAGAAGAAACAAATAGAAAATAAATATATGAAAAAATGTTCAACGTCATTGGTCATTTGAGAGATGCAAATTCAAAAACAGTGAGATTGCATCTTATCCAGTAAGAATGGGGAAGCCATTATCAAAAATCAATCAAGGGCCAGGGGTTTAGCGCAGTGGCATAAGTGCCTGCTTGGCAAACACGAGGTTGTGAGTACATCCCTGGTACAAAAACAAAACAAAACAAAACAAACAAACAAACAAAAACAATCAGTAACAAATGCTGGCAGAGCTGTGAGGGAAAAGGAACACTTCTCCACTGTTACTGGGTTGTAGACTGGTGTAATTAGTGTGGAAATTAGTGTGAGATTCCTCAATAAACTAGGACTAAAGGTTCCATTCAACCCATCTATCCCCCTACTGGGTGTTTTCCTGGAAAAATTAAAAACATCATACCACAGTGATATATGGGCACCCATGTTTAGAGCAGCACAATTTGTAATCTTGGGAACAACTCAAATGCCCATCAACCATGGGGTGCATAAAAAAGATGTGATATTTTTATACAATGTAGTACTACAGAGCTATAAAGGATGAACTTGAGACATTTATAGAGAAATGGATGCAACTTGAGACCATACTCATAAGTGAAATAGACTCACTTGTGTAAACATCATATTGTCTCCCTACTGTAAAAACCTGAAAAAGTAAATAAGATCCAAAATGTACAATAAATATTCTGATTTGGGAAGAAACTGTTCAAAAGGAAAGAACAACTGGGGGAAAGGAGAAAAAAAAGGAAGGGAAAAGGAGAAAAATACACACACACACACACACACACACACACACACACACACTAGTTAAGATAGTTATGCTACC
This sequence comes from Dolichotis patagonum, assembly GCA_004027295.1. Classification (NCBI taxonomy): domain Eukaryota; kingdom Metazoa; phylum Chordata; class Mammalia; order Rodentia; family Caviidae; genus Dolichotis; species Dolichotis patagonum. The sequence goes on along the minus strand of PVJX010024890.1, from coordinate 12,208 downwards.
ACACAGTATTAGTTCATTGAAAAGGTTTATATCTATATTTTTGTTCAATTTTTCATACCTATGCCTTGTAATATAAGCAACTGCTTTGAAGATGACAAGACACAATATACTAACAACTGTTACCCTCCTACAATCTTTTTTGTGAAAATTTATTTTTTGGTACTGGGGAATCAGACTCACGACCTAGCACTTGCCAGGCAGGTGCTTGTGCCACTAAGCCATTTTGAAATTTTGAACCATTGTTTATATTGGTTTTTTTCTTTAAAATAAAGCCAATAAAGCATCAATAATAAAAAGAGTCAGACATGACACAGACTTATTAGGCAGTAAATTTATAGAGTATGATTGATATACTCAGGGTCTAATGAAAAAGAGCAGATAATGGTTAAAAGGGTACTGGTAATATAAGAAGAGATATGGAAACTTCAGGGAAATGTCAAAAGGAAACTCGAAAAATAAAGCACAGAGTGAGAATGTATTTGACAAGCTCACTAGTAAACTGGACACAGGCAACCAATCAATGAGTTTGAAGGTAATCAATAAAATTTCCCAAAACTGGGCAGGTGGTGCACACCAAGCGCTCCTGAGGCTGAGGCAGAAGGATCTCTGTGGGTTCCAGGGAAGCTTAGGCTATATAGCAAGACACTGTCTCAAAAAAAGAGTCAGCTGCAGTGCGGCCATAATCCAGTCACCCTCCAGAGCCCCCTCTGAGCACAGGAGGAGCTCGCGGGACGTCCAGATCTAAGTGGTGGCAGCCTCTTTCCCGGAGTCCCGCAGTGCTGCGCTGTGATCCCTCTCTGCTCTCCTCGACCCCCATTCCCAGGCTTTCCCAGCTTGCTTCCTAGTGTGAAAGTCATGGGCCACGTTACTTTGTCTGGCTTCTTTCATTGAACATAACTGTCTTTAGAGTTACTCACCTTGTAGCATCTATCAATTGTTCATCCTCCTTATTGCACAACATGGATCCCACTGTATGGCTGCTTCACTATTGACTTTCTGTTACCTTGCTGTTTGACTATTTAGGTTGTTCCAAGCTTGAAGCTACCACAAATGAAGCCATCATGAACGTTACTGTACAAGTCTTTTTGTACATATATATTTTCTTTGTCTTTAGAAAAAACTTAATAACAAAATAGTTGGAATGTTAGATAGATTATAGATAGATAGATAGATAGATAGATGCCAAACTGATTTCAAATAGCTTACAGCATTTTTTGTTCCCATTAAAAATGCCTCTTTTGTTCTCAACTCAGTAATACTGAGTTCCTTCACATCCTCACCAACCCTGGGTGTGGTCAGTTTTCAATCTGAGCCATTCTGACAAATATGTCATCTCAGGGTTTTAATATTTACATTGCAATAATGACTATCACTATCAAATAGCTTCATGTGTTTATTGACATCCATATTCATTTTTGTGATGCATTTGTTCAAATCTTCTGCATTATTTTTCTTTTTTTATGGGCCCTGACCAAAGTCAGGCCAATCACAGAACATTGTTCCAGAATGTGACTGGGAGACTAAATATCAGGCTCTCTCTTGTACCTGTACCTATAACACAAGTCAACTTTGATTCTCTTCTGTCATATTTCCCAATCTCTTTCAAACAACCATTGTCTTAAATAATCTTTTAATGTATTGATAGTAGATTTTCCATTTCATTTTATGATATATTTGCATTAATTTTTGTATATGATATACAATATAGTTTGACGTTCCTTTCCGTGCACCTGCATAACCAGTTGTGTCAGCACTGTATATGAGAAATGCTAACTTTTTCCCGCTGTTATTTATATACCTTTGTCAAGAAATAATTGTCCAATAATGTTCGCCTTATATTTGAAGGCTTATTTTTGTAATTTTTATTCTGTTCTATTCATCAGTTCATCTGTCTTTTCATCAATATCATGTTATTTGGACCACTATAGCTTTACAGTAAGTCCCTAACCCAGGTGATGATAGTCCTCTAACTTTTAAAGTTATTTAGACTACAGTAAGACTTATGCATTTTTATTTGAATTTTAGAATCCATTTATCATTTTCTCTCAAAAACATTTGCTGGCATTTCATTAAATCTATATGTAGATCAATTTAAGTAAAATTTACATTTTAACAATATTGAATCTTTTAACCCAAGATATAACACATATACTATATATATATATATATATATAGTATTCATTCATTTAGTTCAATTGTTTTAATTTGTAATCAGTATACAGGTACTGTACATTTTTAGTAGATTTATTCCTAAGAATTTTATTTTAAATATTATTGCTGACTTAATTTCAGTTTCTAATTGCTTTTTGCCAGTATATATACAACTGATATTTTAATATTATCTTTTATCTTGTATCTTTGATAAACTGTAGGTTTTTGTTTGTTTATTTGCATTTGTTTGTGTTTTTTGAGACAAATTCTCACTATGTATCTCAGGCTGGACTTAAACTCACTACACAGTCCAGGCTGGCCTCAAACTCATGGCAATCCTCCTGCCTCTGCCTCCCAAGTGTTGGGTCTACACATGTGGGCATGTGTAGCATGCACACTAACCATCTTTGGTAAACTTAATAGTCTTGATATGGGGGAACGAAATTCCCAACCTACTGTATGTCCAGTATGAGTTCGTGTTCTCTAAAATCAAAGAATGAATTTTGGGAACAACAGAGGTTAAGAGCAAAAGTATTTATTGAGAAAAAGAAAGTTCTGTCTGAGAGACAGAAGGGTCCCAAGTAGGTTGCCAAAGATTATGTCTTTCTTAGGGATTTCTATAGAGTAAAACCATGAGGGGAGGCAGGTCTAAGGTATGGAAAACTGGAAACTTGCAAGGCAGGTGGGCATGAGGTGGGACAGAATTATGGTCAACCAATAAGTTTAATTGTTCAGGTAAAACTGACCAAATCAGGGACCAATGGGGAAATGAGTCACATAGCAATTGAGCATTCTTTATGGTCAGTGACTCTTCCCATAGAGGACTGGGATGGTGACTCCTGGCTTTTCAGGGTGATCCATACCTAATCCCTAAAGTTTATACCTAGAGTGTGGTTGCATTTGTTTTGCCTTCTGTCTTGAGATCTGGCCCACAGCAGGAGGTGTCTGTCTCCTCCAAGGTCACCAGACATCTGGTCCTCTGTGCTGGGTTCCTCAAGGTCCTAGCCTGTCTGATTGCCTATAATATGTCTAACCAGCTCAGCTGCTTCTAACAGTCTTACTATTTTTTTTTTTAATTTACACAGGAAAATTTCCCTGTGTCCTTCTATCAATCCTTTATTTTGTCCTTAATTTGTACTGTACCTTACTCAGGTAACAAGTGCCTTTTGTTATTTAAGTTTGTATATCTGACTTATTCACCTAATGTGTTTTCCAGGTGGGAAGGGTCCAGGAGACGGACAGCAAGGGGATTGGGAGAGCAGAAGGGAAAAATAAAGAGACTGGCAATGTGTCATGTACATATTCCAAATATCCACAAAGAATGTAAATGTTATATAAACATGAACCAAAAAATAATAGTAGCAGTAAGAATAAAAATATGGGGAAAGGGATTTAGGATAGTGGGATGTAGGCAAGGAGCAGAAAGGGAATAAAAAGGGTCAAAGTATGCTAGATACATGTACCTACTCCCTAAAATGAATGTAAACTTCATGTACTGAAAATATATGTATGTGCTGGGGACCACAAATTCAAAATGACTAATTTTATATACTTCCTTGTGGCATAAATGGAGGTTTGGGATTATTGGTATCATCCTTTTGAGATTTCCCATTATCCCATTAGGGATGGGCCATCCTCACCCACCTGCCAAAAACTAAGACTAAATCTACTAAAAGTGCAGATGCTCCAGGACGAGATCCTCATTAGTTTAAGATCATCACTGCCCTGAGTCACCCAATAATCCCCTCCTCTATCAATAAATTCCCAGGTTCTAGCTGCCCCTTGGCCTTTTGTTCCCCATGGACAACTGGTTACCTAAGATCCCTGCTGCTTGCTATCTGTCTCTTGCTCTTTCTCTCTCACCATGTTCTGTAACACCTTGCAGGAGATTGGAGGCTCACTGCAAGGGTCCCTGATATGCATGAATAAAATAATTTTTTAAATTTACATAGGAAGATTAAAAATGGTGGAGTAAAAGATGCCAGCAAAATACAGCCTCTCCAGGACATGAAATCAAGACACCTGGAAAACAACTTAGCAAAGAGAAGAGGAAGTGGAGCTCCAAGAATCAAGAAAGAGCAGACAGGAAGACTAGACACCACAAAGACACTGGAGAAACTGAAGACAACACATGGGGGAAAAAGGAAGCAGACGGAATGCTAATCCTGGCCCCCAGAAAAGAGGACTTATCTCCCCAAATACAAAAGAAGACCACAGGTGAGCAGCCCCAGGGCAAAACAGACAGGGGTGAGCAATTTCCCCAAGAAAATAGAGGAGGTGTTTCCTCTTTTTCATGTTATAAAAAGACTGAATAGGCCAGAAAATAAGAATCAGGACCCAAGATCAAGTGTTTCACAGAGGAAAGGAGGTGCTGACACCTGACGCCAGTCAATGGCAGACAAACAGGAGGTGAGGTAGGGAAGAGGCCTTCCAGGACCTGAGGACTGGCAAACGTGCAACTTGAAGCAGGCTTGGTGAGGAACCAGCATTAAGCTTTCCTTATATTATTCTCTGACATTCAACAAATCTTTTTTTTTTTTAATTTTAAAGACAATAAAACAAAAGAGGGCAGAACAAAGCAGATCAGAACAGAATAGCATATGCAACACAACACTTTATAATAAGACAACTGGACATTAATAGTAGCTATCAAAATATCTCTTTCTCTGCTATAGTTGAGCATAGTTTCAAATATAATAATATAAAACATACCAAAATAGTATAAAACCATTCAAGAGAATGAAAGAATTACAGGACATTCTGAACCAAATAACTATAATCAATGGCTACTATAATATCTCATTTTCAATAAAAAGATTTGTTTATACTATCACATATATTAAAATCCCAATAAGACACAACATGATAGAACCAATGGTAATAGCAGACTAGAAGCATGGTAGGCCTTCTAAGGAAGATGATATTAAATCAGCAATGGCTGCCATAATGTTTTGTTTTCTTCAAAACAGCTTTTCATACCATCACACATAATAAAGTCAAATAAAACAGAATAAAACCATTCCAACTGATGAATGAAAACATTGAAAGGCTTCAAAGCAATGAAATGGGTAATCATGATTACCATAACATCTTACATACTCTTAACAACTCTCATACTGGAGAGACTATACGGTATTTATACATGTGAGTTTGGTTTATTTCGCTTATGAGTATGTTCTCAAGTTGTGTCCATTTATTTATAAATATCTCAATGTGATCATTCTTTATAGCTGAGTACTACTCCATTGTATAAAAACACAACTTTTTTATCCATTCCTCAGTTGATGGGCACTTAGGTTGTTTGCAAGATCTGGCTGTTACAAATTGTGCTGCTATAAACATGGGTGCACATATATCACTTATATTACTACATATACTGCATATATTATCTACAGTGAAATTTTAGAGTAAGAAAAAATGAAAATATATTGAAATATGTAATGAAAGAATAGAACAAAATATTACCACCTCAAAAAGTACATTACCATCTCTTCCTCTCTGACACTGTCTGCTACTGTGCTTCCCGGAGGCCATGAGGCCCCTCTGTCTCGTGAGGCCCCTCCACCTTGATGTCTGCCTTGGAGGCAACCAGCCATGGACTGACTCCCCAGAAACCATCAATTGGATCAAACTTCTCCTCCCTTAAATTGTGCATGTTGGGTGTTACATCTTAGCAATGGGAAAGGCGACTTATACAGACAAGAAAGAATCAGGTCAAGACCAATTCAACATCTGGATATGTAGCCAGGCACTCAGACAAACTTTATTTACATAAATTCAAAAGCATATGTGTGCACAAACATCACACGTGAGTAGAGTGAGTCTTGGTCAGTTTGGATTGCTAAAGAAAATGCTGCAGCCTAGGGAGCTTAGGGAGCAGCACACTGATGGCTCACAGTTTCGGAGAAGGTAAGGCCCAAAATGCACCAGGAGATTTGGTGTCTGGCACACGGCTAACACCTCCTCACTGTGAAGAGGCAAGGCAGCTTTCTGAGCTTCTTTGATAAGGGCATTAACTTGATGCACAAGCACCCTGCCCTCATACTGTACCCCCTCACAAAGGGCCCACCTCCTAGTGCTGCCACTCGAGTGATTAGGTTTAAATGCATGCATTTGGAGAGGACATAAACCTTCTGACCACAGCAGAAAAAAAAACCCAACACACACAGCAATCACTTGTTCCCAAGATTTTCCAGCACTGGCTTCATTGACTTGAAAGTCTCTGTTAGCTTACAACTGAAGGAAAAGAAGGAATACCATCACATAAAACACTGGATGTGAGCAAAGTGTCACCTCCTTGTGGAAACCATTTAAAAAGAATGCATGGTATGTCTGGGAGCTCAGCAACACAGCAGACTTTGCTCTTGCTTGTCACTACAGAATGTAGGTGTCACTTGTATTAGTTCACTTATTCCATAAATATTCCCAAACTGTCTGTTCAATGTAGGCATTCTAAGGAAGGCTTGGACAGTGTACTCAGAAGTTTACAGAGAAGCACTTTCTTATTTCAAGCTTCTGAGATCATCATTCACTAACACTGAGCATTAACAAAGGAAAATGCCCCTGAAGATGGTTTAGACAAGAGGAAGGATCTCAGGGGAGAGGGGAAGGAGAGAATAGATAGGGTCCAAGTGCACTGCATGAAATGTCACAATGTAGCCCAATGCTCAGTATAACTAATTGCACTAAGTTTAAAAAGCCCTACCTCCAGCCACACTCTGCTTCATAAACAGAAACCAGAATTTTATTTATGTTGCCTAAGCAAGGAGATTTTGTATTCTCCCTTATTAAAATCCAATTAACTTTACACAGAGAAACACATGTATACATATGGACAATAAGGAGAGTAAGAATCTATAAAGAAAGTGCAATCAGAAGGCCTAATAATCAGCTGGTATTTGTGTGACTGAGGGCTTTTTAATTCCAAAGATACAGAGATTAAAAAAAAAAGAAGACAAACAGCAAAAAAGGTTTATGAAGATGTCAATAAATGGTGGTTAATTCTCTGCTTTTTCCTCAGAGGACACTTTATTCTGACGAAGATGATCGCTTCTTTCTCCTTCTCCCAATGCTAGGAGAAGCCTGCAGCACCCTCCATTATGGAAGGCACGCTTTGTAATGGAGTCATTATCCTGCTGAGGACTGAGTAAAAGAAAGCCATCTTTCTTTCCTGTACTAAAGTGCCTGCTCCTCATCTTGGTATTAAAATGCGAGCTCACATAGCTCCTTGTTCTAATTTTCCTTATCAGCCTCCACAGGGCCCATTTCAGGCTGTCTGTGAGGTGTTCGAATGCAATTGTGTTCTTGAATAAAAAGGAGAAGCTAAATTAGAGCCTCTTAATACCATTATATTGTCTTATTTAGTGACACTGTTTGCCTCACCATTACTGAGCAATGAGCTAAGTGTTCTTTCTGAGTAATAATGATAATATCCACATTTAACTAGCACTTTACACTTTGCAAAGCACTTTTGCATATATTATCTCTTTTGAGCCACAGAGAAGCTGAAGCACATTCAAAGGGTGTTAGGACCATTGCATGACACCACTAAGTTATAGCTTTCAAACTTCAAAGCCAGGCCATGCAGGCCAATGACCTGGGAAACAGCAGAGTTGTCCTACCTTTAAGGGCCAAGTACCTGACACAGACCCTTCCAGACAATCAGGGATGACCACTGTTCTCCCTGTCCGTCTATATGGAGACTTCCTGATCTCAACTTACATGATTAGCCTTCTGGAAAACAAAAGCAAGGGCTGGAAACTTAGCTCAGTGGCATAAGCGCCTGTCTGGCAAGTGTGAAGTTCTGAGTTCGATCACTGGTACCAAAAAAAAAAAAAAGTCAGAAAAACGAACCAGGAGAACATCATATTAGCAGCATACGCATGAATTATTGTTACTAATCCACAAGTTATGCAGTGTAGGTTATTTTAAAAGGATTTGAATTTTTGAACAGTTGTTTTAGCTACATGGATTTATGTGATTATTTTGTAACCTGTTCATGACAAAAAAAGTCCACATTTTACAGAACATTTCAATGTTGTCACAAGTGATCTCTGTGAATAATTCTAGTGGGTTTGTATGCTGGCCTTTAAAAAAAAGCATTAATCTTCAAAATATTTCTAACAATTCTCTGACATATTTAAACTGCATGAAGCGTTTTCCTGCTTTATGCAGCTCCTCGAAGGTGCTATTTTATGATGCATGTGCTCACCATAGTGGGACTCTGGGCATGCTATTACGAACTGCAGCACCTTGGCATACGAATGATTTAAACTGAGGGAACTCCAGAAGCCACTTGTATGGCAGGGACTTTCTGACCCTCCCTGGAAGCAGTGCGTAAACTCTCCATGACAGGTTCCCTCCCTGAATCCACAGGAGAAAATGTCTCTGTCTCTGGAAAGGAAGGTGCACAGGAAGGGATGCAAGTGAACAGGGGAAGGTGTTTTTAACACCCTCATTTAGTACTCTTAGCTCAGACCCCCTGTCCCATAATTCCTACTCTTCACCAAATCTTTAGGGGTAACCATGGAGGGGGTCGCTTTCTTACAAAACCTTCTTTGTGTCATGTAAAATTCACAATGTTAAATTTGTATGGTTTTATCTTGTTAATGTTTTTCTTGTCTCTCTCTTTGTCTCTCTGTCCCTCTGTCTTTCTGTCTATCTGTCTCTCTCTCTCTCTCTGTGTCTCTCTGTCTCTCTTTCTTTCTCTCTTTCTCTCTCTTCTTCCCTCTCTCTCTCTCTCTCTCTCTCTCTCTTATTATGTGACACTGGTGCTAGGTATTAAATCCAAGGCCTTTGTACTGAGCTCTTTTTTATTTTTAATTTTTGAAGTTCTTGCCAAGTTGCTAAATTGCCCAGACTGAGCTTGAATTTATGACCCTCCTGCTTCAGGCTCAGAGTCCTGAGATTACGGTTCTGTGCCACCAAGCCTTCCTGTTATTCTGTCTTTTCTTATAAGGGACAACCAGTAAACTTAAAATGGATGGAAGGGAAAGATATTTTTTCTTTCACCTGCGTGATGAACTTCATTGATCAATATGTATTTTAAGTGCAAGGCTCTCTTCGAGCAGCATGTGCAGAGATGACTTCTACACATGGCAGCTGCTCAGCCTGAGTGAGGCACACCAGGTATAAGTCCCCTATTATGGGTCAAGACTCTACTAGAGTCCAAGAACACAAGAGCAAAAATACAAACTCTTGCTCAAATTGCTCAGAAACTTATACAGCAAAGAAAGGAAGTAACTAGGAGAATATTTTTATTGCTTATTTGATGGTGAAAGAGTTAAGGAAATGCCACTCCAAGACATGCCACCTCAGCATGCTGATTACTTCAAGCCAAAGGCCCTCGGAGACCAGCAAACACAAGGATAGGCTGTCTCTGTTCCCCCTTCACCCTTATGAGGATGGAGCCTCAGAAGAGTTTAGCTGGCCTTAAGCCTCTTCTGGTGTTTCGTGAACGGGGCAAGATTAAGTATCATTTTAAAGGAAGATTAAAAGTCAGCAGACAAACTTTGCCACCAGTCTGCGTCTGTTTTTCTCAGGACCCATTCATCTGTCCCCAAAATCATTTACTTCCCCAATTCTGCCTATTTCTTCTCTCTAACCTCTCCGATGAAGAATGTATATCAGCATCTACATCTCACTTAGGTTTTAGTGTTCCTTTTTCCTTAATGGGACATACCTGAGCACATGAGATTTGTGTTCCTTTTCTCTTGCTAATCTGCCTGTTGCCAGTTAATTTCATAGACTTGGTATTACACTTCGGATCTGGAGTCATTCCCCAAGCCTCATGTATTAAGGTGTCTTCCCTAGCTGGTAGTGCCATGGGATATGGCAGAAACTTAGGAGATGGGACCTACATGGAGGAAGTGGGTCACAGAAATATGTCCTTCAAGGCTGAACTTTGCTCTTACTGCCCATCTTTCTCTACTGCCCTCCCTTCTCCCCCTCTGTCTTGATTACTTTTCTTGTTGCTGAAAAAAAATACCAAACATCCAAAGTTTTGGAAGGAAAGGTTTATTTACACTGCAGTTTGTGGAGGTTTCAGTCTACAATCAGCTGACTCCAAGGCAGGGTGGCAGAAAGACAACAGTTCATGGCAGTGGAAAAAAGGAAAAGCAACAAGGAGGAGGATGGAGAGAGAGAGAGAGAGAAAGAGAGAGAGAGAGGGACTGAGCATACTCTTTCTGTCCCTGTATTCTATGCAGGCAACCCACCCTAGGGTGGGTATAGCACTCACACCCTTAATCCCAGCATTGGACCATGAATCCATCACAAACTCTAGAAGCCCACCCCCATGACTGCATGAGGCTTTGGAGGGACATCCAGACACAAACCATAACACTCTCCTCCTACTCCTTCTTTTTCTTCCTTCTCTTCCTTTTCCTCTCCTGCCACTCTGCATCTCCCTCATGTTGTTCTCCTCACTCTCCCTCTATCCCTCCTGCTTCTGCCTCTCTGTTTCTTCTCTCCAGCTGCCATAAAACAAGCAGTTTTCCTCCCCTACACTCTCCTGCCATAATGTTTCTGCCTCATCACAGGTACAAGGAAATGGATCTGACCCACTCATTACAGGTACAAGGAAATGGAGCTGACCCACTATGAACTCACAGCTCTGAAACTGGGTGCCCAATTAAGTCCTCCTTAAAGTTGACTTTCCTCAGGCATTTTGTCACAGCTTTGAATGATGCTTTTGTATAGAAATCTTAAAGAATCATATTTCTGTTCTTCACAATACTCTTTCCAGTTTATAGTCATTGGTATTATTTAGCTAATATTCCATAACTTCTACTAAATACTAAATGTTGAAAACAAGTGCACATCTGATTTTTATCTCCTTTGTAACATTAGTAGCTGTACTAAGTAGTAGATGCTCAGCAAATACTTGTTGAATGAATAAATTGAGAGATAAAGTGAGTATGCTCAAGACTCAGTCTCGGGGCACTTCCTGTGTCATGGCTCTGTAGTGAGCTCTGTGAGTTCATTGCTCAGAGGCCCCAGTTGTCTAAGCCACCTTTTTTATTTTATTTTATTTTATTTTTTTCTTTTTAGACTGCCTTCTGTAATTTCTACTGGCTGCGATGTGCACTCAAAGGATCCCAGGAGACCCTCAAGCCATGCAATGTGAGTCCTGAGAACATGGCAGATCAATAAGTAGCAAGGTAAAGAGCCTCTCTGAGAGAAACACATCAGACACTAGATTTACCATAATGGAGAAGACCAGACAAAAGGAGAGGTGTTCTCATGACTGAGGAAGAAACCAAGGAAAAAAAAAAAAGAAAAGAAAAGAAAAACATGCACGGAAGGCTGGAGCCAGATGTGCTTTCACCAGAGCCAGTCCAACTCGTGGTCACAGAGCTCTCACTGGAGCCCATCCGACTCACAGTCAGGCTGAAGTCAGGAGTTGGCAAGCCTGATGCCCTCAGTGGGAGGACGCATCTCAACAGAGAACAGAGCCAGCATGGAGACCTGCACTAACTTGTGGTGAGTGGTCAGAATTTGGGCCTCCCATGGTGGGGAGGTGACTGGCTGGATGACATATTAGAATTGGGCAGGACAGGTCTGAACCAGGAACCACAGTGGTTTTAGTTGGCTGCTCCCCACCCAGAGCAAATTGGTGGGATCTGCTTGGGCTGGGTCATGCCCCTGGTCAGGACCCAATAGCCAGGGACAAAATTGCCCCCAAAGTTGTCCCAAACTGTTTCCATCCACACAGCACACACTAATGTAGTGAAGGCCCCCACTGGTTGACTGGCTAAGAGGGGAGGGACCAGCCTACACTGCCCCTGCCTGCACCTCAATGATCAACAGCAAACTAGAGAGGGCAGCAATCCCTAGCCAGCACACTTCAGAACCATAACCAATACAGAAAGGGGCTGAGACCTCCACCACACATCTGTATGGAAGAAATCAGAAATATGACAAGAGAAAAAATAAGAAAAAGCCTCCAACCACCAACCCAGGGAATATGGGTGCAGGAGAGGTAAATACAGAAGAGATGGAGGGCAGTAAACATGCAATATCAGACACGGCATCAGCTGACATAAAGAAATACCTT
>PVJX010024889.1:0-27562 GCA_004027295.1 Dolichotis patagonum | reverse complement strand
GAGTGATTTCTTTTAAGAACATGCGAAGTTTCCAAAGATGGCGGACTGGTAGGTAGCAGGATATGGAGCCTCTCTGAGAGAGATAGCTCAAATGCCAGAATAGAACACCCTGGAGAGATGCAAACAGAGGGAGATGGACTCTCTCAACCCAGGAAGAAACCAAAGTGAAAAAAACTGATAGAATATGAGGTCCTGGGGCTACCATTAGAGAAGCTAAGATCAGCAAGTATGGCACTGAGCTTCCTGAATTCCTGCCAGAGACCACCCTGACCCACCAAACTGCACTGATGCGACTGGCTTGAGCAGCCCCGAGCAGGGAGCTGAACAGGCCTGCATGCAGCTTGCCTGGAACCAGCCCTGCATGTGACCCACCCAGAGGTACCATGAGTTTACTGCAGCCGTGCTGAGGTCAGAAGTTGGGGAACCCAGCAGTTCTCAGGGACTGGCATCAACACGCAGTGAGTGATGGGAATGGGACCTTCCATGGGAAAGGGGCAACCTACTGGATGACATGTTGGATTTGGGCAGGAGAGCCCTAACTCCATAAGGAAATGGCTTCTGTTGGTTACTCCCCTCTCTGAGCAGATTGGTGGGATCTGCTTGGACTGGGCCACGCCCCTAGCCAAGACCCAGTGGGTCCCTACAAACTAATTTCCTGAGCACAGCACAAACTGACACAGTGAAGGCCTGCAAAGGTTGACTGCCCCAGAGGGGAGGAGCCAGGGCACACTGCCCTTGCTTGAACTTTAATCTCTGATAGCTGACTGAAGAGGGCAGAAGCTCTAGCCTGTGCACTCTAGAGGAACTTTAACCAACAAGAAAATGGGCTAGGAATTGCACTATACAGTTGTATGGAAGGAACCAAAAACATGACAAGAGAGAGAAATAAGAAAAAAAACCCTGCCCCCAACCCTGGGAGTATTGATCTACTAGAGGTAAATATAAAAGTGATCGAGGTCAGCAAACATGCAACATCAAACACAGCATCAGTGGACATAAAGAGATATCTTCGGGACCTTGTAAATGGGATCAAAACTGAAATATTAATTCAAGTTAACAGCTAATAAGTAGATTAATAAAAAAAATCATGAGCTTCTTTCAAGAAGACACAGACAGAAAAATGAAGGAACACAAAAGGAGAGAAATGATCAATGAAGAATATAAAAAACACTTAGATTTCATGAAGCAGATTCAAAGAGATTACCAGCAAAATAAAGACTCCATAGAAAGTTGGCAAACTGCTTGAAAGAAACCAAAGATAGATTATAAAAAATTGAACACAGGCTTGCAATGTGTGATCATGAAAGGGAAGATCTCTTAAAAATAACAAGGGAGCAGGCAGCAACCATACAAAGGCTAGAGGATGACAAGAGGATCTATAACTTAAGAATAAAGCATGTGTATGAAGAAGCAGGAGTCAAAACAGAAGAACTGCAAAGGCTATTCACAGAAATTATTAAGGAAAACTTCCCAAACATAGAAAAAGGAAAGGATATGCAGACTAATGAAGCATGCAGAACTCCAGCCACCTACAACTGAAACAGAGCTACACCTAGACACATAATAATCAAGAGCCCAGAAATTCAATATAAGAACAGAATATTAACGGCCATCAGAGAAAAGAAACAGATCATCTATAAAGGAAAACCCATCAAAATCAAGGCAGACTTCTCTACACAGACCATCAGGTCAGAAGAGCTTGGAGTGAAGTAATTCAAGCCCTGAAGGAGAACAATCTCCAGCCCAGATTGATGTATCCTGCAAAACTCTCTCTAGAAATTAATGGACAAGCAAAATGCTTCCATGACAAAGAGGAACTGAGAGATTTGTGACCACCAATCCAACCCTACAAAAAATACTGAAGGACATTCTAGGGAGAGAGAAAAAGAATATGAGCATTTCAGGAACAGTGGCAGAGAAGCCTCAGTGAACAGGGCAGATGGTGGAGTGGAACAGAAAAATAAACAACCAATGGCAGAAAAACAGAATAGCAGAAATAAGGCAGGGTAGATTGGCTGTAATCTCTAGTATAGATGGCCTTGAAATATTAACAGAGAGAAACACAGGCAGAGTAGGTCAGGGATAGGGTCCATTGAGAGGCTCTATATAGGGAGGCAGTTGGACCCAAAATAAGCAATGCACCCTATGGAAGTGAAAGGAAAGGAATTATCTAAAAAAGGAAGGCAGAGGATATTGTTAATTGCATAACAAGATTTAAATTCTACATAATTCTCATCACTCTGTGTAGATGGATTACATGCTATTTCAGTTTGTCTACTTACACTAGACTTGAGGACATGGTCAGCTATCCCCAAAATAAGAGGACATATTATGGTAATCATCCTTAATTTCCTATCAACTTAATCTGAAGCCCTGTATAATTTATACTGTCCTATTATGACTGATCTTACTTGAATCTGGTTTGTTAGATTGCTGTTTTGTATTGACTGATTTTATTTAAATCTGTTATGATTGATAACATCAAGTCTAAGAGTATAGACAACTATACTGAAGATGACAAGATTCACTAAAATACCCAATCTGGTTGATTATTACTTGCTTTTGAAGTTTTATAATCTCTCCAATTCTTCATTTTATTAATGTTGTTATATACTGCTGAGACACCATGGCAACTATTGTAGATCACATTTTATTGTGTTTTTTTATGACTTTTTGCTTCATGCGCTTCTAGGAATTGTGTTTTTTTGTCTTGCTTTGTTTTGTTTTTACCTCTAATACAGAAAGGATAGATATACATGTAGAGACTCATGCATGTGTAGAGCTTATAAACAGTTTACGAGAACCAACTATATAACACATGTTGAAATGAACAACTACTTTGAAGAAAAAGAGACACTACGATACCCAATGCTGATTCCATAATATCATGATGTGAAATCCATCAAAACTATCATTCTTTGTTCAAAGTGATTTTATCTTGTTTTGTTTTGTTTTGTTTTAAGTTCAACACACATGAAGGTATGGACAGCTGTTTTGAAGAGAATGAGAGACATTATGGCAGCCATTCTTGGCTTCCCTATTGTCAGGCCTTGAAGACCTGAAATGCCTTTTTCGTCTTGCTCAGATAAATTCCATACTATGTTGTTTCATGTGAATTCCCTGAATGTGACAATATGGACAACTATTTGTAAGAAAAGAGTCAATACGATAAAGAGTTTCTCCGATTGCCTAGCTTTGAATCTCTTATATTGTTTTCTTGTAATCTGCTTTGTTATTTTTTTTGTGTTTAACTTTACCCTTTTGATATAATTGCATGTATATCTGAGTGGGTAAGATGGATGACCATATTGTTGTGTTTGTCAGATCATGGAGCAGAACTGTTAACAGTCTCACTGTTTGAATCTCTACTTTACATGTTTTAACTTTGTAATATGAACAACTATTTCCAAGAAGTCAGTATGTAATTTGTCAAGTAATAATCTCTTAGTTTTTGTTTTGTTGTTGTTGTTCTTTTCCTTTTTTACTTGGAATTCTATATTGTGGCTACCCTTTATTCTGTTTTTTTTTCCTCTTTCAATAAAATTTTAAAAAAAGAACTTGCAAAACTTTGAAGCAAAAACACCACATATGTTTAACAATGGCCCTTTGAGGACAAGAGAAAGAAAATCCACTGTGGCATCAATTTTATGTGGCTAAAAACAATTCATATTATTTCAGTAGTCTACAAATCACTTACATGAAATCTCAAACCACAGTAGGAACACAACTATTGACTGGAAAATAATGAAACATTTAATAATGTTTCTGTAAGTCTGTAGTATATGTCATAAAATACATAGAATAAAACACTTTTACTTTACTGATTATAGATTTCATTAGGCTAAAAAGACAAGATCAGGCATATAGCAGGTTGTTTAATCATAAAATACACATAGCAATTTATTTTAAACATCTCTGAAACAATCCAACTGTGATACGATTTAAAAGAACATGTGGATGCAAATTTATCAGGGTCAAATTTTCATGAGAATAAATATATATAACATTAAGGACACATTTATTGACAGCTTCAGTTAATGATATGAATATTTGCCACTGCTCTTCATAAAATACAAATGGCATTCTATATTAATATTTCTACATCACATAGTCTAGAATAATAAAAGTAAGTTAATGTTAAAACATCATTTTTAAAAATGTTATTATGTAGCAGACATAGTCCATAATAATAAAATTATGGTACATATTAAAACATTTATTTTCAAATATAATTATGAAGTCAAATTTGATAATATATTGATAGTCTACTTCCATAAATAGAAGAACATTTAGTATGAAAATTCCATTTGTCTTTACTTTGCTATGTTCATGAATTTCAGAACACTCCAAGTAAAGAATGAAGGGCAAATAAAAGATGTACTTGGTTCTTTAAAATCATAGTACTAGGATAAAAACAGTGAAATTTTGATTAGGATTACCACATTTCTCTGAGTTCAGGATTAAAATGTAATTCTGTGAACTTAAAACAATAAAATCCTGAATAAATTGGCTGGTTTGTATGGGAAGTACTGGCAATTTAAATGGCTTTATAAAGAAATAATTCTAGGAAACTTCAAAGATGGACTTTATCATATTTTGTTTGGGTTTGTTTAGTCATTTTGTTTTGTTTTGAGACAGTGTCTAGCTATGTTGCTCTGGCTCCTCAGTAACTTCTGACTGAGCACAAGGGATTCTCACATCTTTACTTCCCTAATGAAAAGATATACTCTTACTAGCAGTGAACTTTTCCTGAAGGTGCCCGTCAATCTGTTTGAATGAAGGCAAGAAAATGGCTAGAGTGTGGCTTTGAAATCAGGTAGCATGTGATAAAAGGCCAATGAAGGGCAAGAAACATACCTTTCCTACTTTTATTGACATTATCTTGCCTAAGTAATTTTTCCACTCTATATCTGTCTCTTCATCACATAGGAAATTAAAAGAATTCAAGTAATTCCTTTAACCAAAGCACACTGTTTGAATGGCTTAACTTGATTTATTTTATGGAAACGTGAATAAAATTTATTTCTGTTTTTTGACAATTCTTCTGAATTTCTGTATATCCAAGATATTATTTCTAGACTGCCTTCTAATATTCTCTTTAAAAGTCTCAATCAATATAAAATTATAGATTAGATCATAAAGTCTTGCATAAGATTTCTAGTTATGGGCTGGAGATTTAGCTCAGTGGCTTAAGCGCCTGCCTGGCAAGCGTGAGGTCGTGAGTTTGATCCCCGGTACCAAAAAAAAAAAAAAGATTTCTAGTTATAACTAATGTCTCACATTTCTTTCTTTCCTTAAAAAGTCATATACATTAAAAATATCCAACTCATGTTGTACACCATGAACACAATTTTAACAATAAAGGAGATTGGTTAATGAACAAAATATTAATAAAATAATAATTTCTTTTTACTAATATCTTCCAGTATACTCTACATCTGGGGATATTTTTATAAAATGGGTGAGAGTATTTTTCTTAGAGTAATAATACAACAAAATTATATGGGAGACACACACACACACACACACACACAGAAAATCTGTATCCAGATTGAAGCTGTTGAAATGAGGAACATATTGAAATGAGTTGCATAATTAGTCAGTTACAAAACTTTTCCTGTGAGCAAATAGCAATCCATCTCACTGCAATATGCCAAGTGAGACCATTCCAGCAATAACCATTAAGACTCAGAACAGAGAAGCTGAAGCACACCAAACAGAAAGAGAGATTAACTCATTAAAACTAAATGCTCCTTCCCCCACAGGATACCCTTGAATGTTCTCTGTAATGTGGAGAATTCTGGCTGACATTTACAAGAACCATTTATAACTCATATCCTGGATGCACTACAGAAAAGGATGGGTGTTACAGCCACCAGAGAAATTTCAGTCTTTCTTTCTCATTTGGCAGAAAAATTCTCAAGTAAACATCTTTACCAGAATTTGTTTTTGCATCTAAGTATGGATTTCCTTAGAATCCTGAAAACCATTATCATTTATTTGTAAATTAGTCCTAATTTACATTTTAATTTGACAGATATCTTAATTAAAAAAGACAGTATGGGTTGCACTGGGTTATCCAATACTACTGACAATTCATATGTTTAACACTAGGAATTTATACCTATAACTTTTGTAAAAGACCAAAAGGGTACTTTGTACCTAAGGAATTTAATTATGTGAAAACAATTTTTTTATCTCAATGACATTATTTGTTACTGAGATAAAAAAGCATAATTCCTACATGTTGAATTATTTTTCATATTAAAAACTTTAGTATATAAATGTCTCATGTAACAGAAACTACTGAGCCCTAGATTTAAAAATTACTGAAATAAGTTGATACAGATATTTGTTTTTTTTATTTTAAAGAGAATACAACAAAAGAGGGCAGAACAAAGCATATCAGAACAGAACAACATAAGCAAAACAGCACTTTACAATAAAACAACAGGACATTAACTAGATATTTGGTTTTTTTCAAGGTTTACAGAGCAATTCAATAGTGATTATATAAAGTAATGGCACAACTTACTCAGTTTGTGAAAATTCCCTATAATCAAAAGCTATCGGCTCACAATATTTCAAACTAAACTTTGGAAGATGTTTATGAAATTGCACATGTCTACTTCAATCTAAATAGGAAATATCTTACAGATATAATATTTATGATTATTGAGCCTGTGTAAAGCACTGTGAAATAAAATGCCATATACTAACTCTAAAAATTATTGCTGTAATAAATTCATGTTTTTCTCCTAGAAAGATTATATGTATTCAGGGCCTTATCATATACTTCTATCTCTGGTGCTGTATAGCTTGATTTCCTTACACACCCTAATACAAAGAGACTGAGACAGGAGGATTGCTGAGAGTTCCAGGCCAGCCTGGCTTACATCTGCAACTTCAAGGCCAGCCTGCGCTATATAACTAGCCCATGTCTCAAGCAAATCAAAACTAAAACTAATACGAACACCAACACTACCACCAACACCAACACCAAACCCCAAAACAGCCTTATTTGAGTGCAGATGGGGATAATAAGCAGTAATTTATTACAAAATATAGAGCTAGTAGTGGTCTTAAAACTGACTTGTACTGGATTGGATGAGTTAACTGTGAAAAAGAAATTTTGTAGAATGTATAGCAAAATGGTTGGCTTATAGTTGGTGTATGTTGTGGTATTGTTTTGTGCCACATAAGTCACCTAAAGCTACAAGCCAGTATCAGTTAATCAATGCTCCAGAAGCTGTGGAGCATTTCCCAGAACAACACTGACCTGGCATATGTTGAGGATAAAAGGGGCTTTACATTATGCCAAAATGCAGGAAGAAGCAAAGACTAATCTATGTATCTTTGTCATGTGATCCAGGATATTATCAGGTTGTTATTAATGTATTTTAACAAACAAGAAGCATGTGTGGTGAGCAATCATGAAATATGATGTTTCAGTAACATCATGTTACTAATGAAAAATGAAGGAAGTATAGCTGGTGTTTAAAAGTGTTGCTTCAAATTCAAATTTTACAGCAGAAATAAAAGAAGTTTTATTTTTCTATATTTTGTGATACAGATATTCTCTTGGCCAAAATTATTTGAAGATATCACATGTTCATTAGATGAGTGTTTTGATATGCACAGCTGATCTGTCAGTTGATTAAATCTTTTAGCCTCATATCTTCATCACACTAAGTCATACTAAACTTTTTTCATTAATGTTAGCATATAGTTTTCCCATGTGCCCTCAGGAATTCAGGCATGCACTTTCATTTGCCTGGAATTGTCTTTTATTTTCTTCCAAAAGTCTGAATCAAGTCATTTTAGTGCTTTATCTCTATAGGAGTCCTTTCCCAGGCACTAATTTGGATTTTCTATGTCTTGTCTGGTATTGACTGTGGAATTTTATTCTACTTCAAGTTCACTTTTGATGAATATAATTTGTATGCCCTCTATTCCAAACAAGCTTGGAATATTGTCATACTTAGAAGTAATCTGTGGCAAACATATTCATTTAATGATGGTAACATTATATATATATATATATATATATATATATATATATATATTATGTATGCATATATATATAGTCAATATGAGGTTGGAATTTTAAAGTGTGGATATATATCCTATCTACAGTTTTACATACCAACTTCATATTGATTATTCTAAAATGCATGCTTTAGGCACAAAATGACACAGGAATTAAGCAGTCACATTATCTCCATACTGTCGATGTAACATGCAGCTAATAAACATTTTTTTCTGTCATGTTACAATGAAATCTTGGCTACCTGACACTGTTCCTCTCTGTGCTCTCAATGTCATAAAATGATATCAACAACCACCCAGTGTCTCAATCCAAACACCAAGGGCTTTTTGTTGTTGTTGATCACTTTTATTCCATGCATTTTCTCCATCAGTAACTTCTGTCCACAAATCACAAATCTTTTCCATTTTTGCCACCTCCAGCGCTCCATAACTGAAAGCACCCGCATGCCTAGGGTGGAGCTCCTGACCATGTGGCTAACTCTCACCTGCTTGGCCTGCTTCACTATGTTTACTTCCCTTTCACTCTTCCTGTGAACCGTTTCCCATTTCTAGGGAAAGGTAGGGAATGAGAAAAGAATTAAGAGATGTTTTGTAATGGATACTAACTCCTGATAATGTATAATTATGTTCTACAAGTATGTACTAATATAAAAG
Organism: Dolichotis patagonum; assembly: GCA_004027295.1. NCBI lineage: Eukaryota > Metazoa > Chordata > Mammalia > Rodentia > Caviidae > Dolichotis > Dolichotis patagonum. The sequence goes on along the minus strand of PVJX010024889.1, from coordinate 18,859 downwards.
AAACAAAACAAAAATAAATATAAAATTCCTTTTGGATTATATTCTGTTGTTCTAAGATCTTTATATTTAAATATATTTGTATTTGTAGTTTACTTAAAATGAAATCTGAATTCTTTAACTGGATAACGTGACTTGATATCTACCTTATCTGTTTAGTATCATTCTCCAGAACTATCTCTTGACCATATTAGCTTCACTGCAGGTTCATAAACATTGCTTTTACTTTCATAAGAGTAACATAGCTCTTTCCTGCTCTCTTTTCAGTAACTGATTGTAGAAAATATTTGTCTCCAATCCTTCATAGCACTGACTTCTGTATATTAAGTCACAAATTAGGTACCGTCTGTATTAGTTTCCTAGATTCCCATGACAAACTACCATGAATTTAATGGCTTGCTATCTCATAGTTCTGGACACTAAAAGTCAAAAATCCACGTAGCAGCAGAGATGTATCTTTTGAGGGCCCTAAGAGAAAATCCATCTTATTTTTTCTACTTTCCAGGATATTGGGCAATCCTTAGTATAGAGATCCATTACTCTATACTGCCTCTCTATTCACATGAAAATTTATGACTGTGTCCAAATGTTCATTTTAATTAGGATACTAGTCATACTAGATTCTGTATGGTATCTCATCTTATTTTTATTACACTTGCAAGGACCTTTTTCAATAGGTCACATGTACAACAAAGAACTTTCAGGCATTCTTTAAAAAGTTGACAGTTCAACTTATGAAAGAACTTCACCGTACTCCATATAAGATATGTTACCCTCATAAAGGAATACTCAGCTTTTGATTAATGATTTATTTAAACCTTCCAGAGATACAGAAATTGATCCAATGAGAGTGTGAAATGGTCTGCTTTCATTTCTGGTATTTTTGTAGCTCTGGTGTCCAAAAGAGTACAGAATATACCATAACAACATAATATAAATTCAGTATACTTTTGAGTGATGAACAGTAACCATAACACTATTATTATAATGTCTGTTTCTTTTAATAGTTACAGAAATACATGTAATACCATACGTACAATTTTAATTTTGCTTAAACTTTATCAGAGTTTTCTACTTAATGACTGTAGTCAAGGTTATGATTTTTTTTTAAAAATCAGAAGAACATAAGTGCAATTTGAGAGTGAGTCTTTCCCCATTGCATTAATGTAGCTCAAAATCCAATTTTTGGCAATTTTCCCAGGCAATCAGGGTTACGAAGTCATTTTGTTCTCTGCGTTAACGTATTATGGAGAAACTTGAAACCTCATGATGTATTGCAGTGTTACTGAGAAGGTCGATCTCATGCTGAAAGACACCTGATTATTTCCACTGTCAAGTGCTGTCTACATAACGCATTATCATTATATTAATTTTTATGAAGATAAATCACAGAACAAGAATTAAAACCGCTGTAAATCTGTCAGGTTAAAAATAAAAATTTTCAACCAAGATAGCATTTTATCAAAAATTTAACTGAATAATTTATAGCACCAGTGAGGTTAGATACTGAACTAGATAGTTTTAAAATTTATTTTGATCACCTACATTTCTAAGAGCATGGTAAAATCTAAATCTACTAGAAACTCGCCGGCACATGGCAGTTTAGAATTACAAGTTTTGAACAGTTGAAGTGTTCTAAAATTAGTAAGTCTTACGATCATTACATAAAATTCACTGAACTTTCAGACTTCTGTTATGAAAAATATTGAATTACAACATTATTTATGATAGCTGTCTCTTCTACTCAGTGTAATTTAGAAAAATAAATACTTCTCTAAATGAGTTTTTCTGAGGAGAAAAGTAAAGACAATCTTCCATCAAAGTTGGAGGAAATTCACTAGAGAGGCAAAAAATACCTGAATTTCTGTGTGTTTTTAGAAAAAGAGACTATGATTTTTCCCTTGTGTGGTAATTTATTATTTACAACTAAGTTTCAAGTTTTAAAATTGATGAAGAATCAGAATAAGATGAATAAAAAGTACACATTCTTTGCTGTACATTAAAAGTTTAAACATTAATTGAAATAAGAATTAATTATAGTATTTTATCGTACATTGGCACTAAAAACATTTTGTAGAATAATTGTTTTTAGTTCCTTCTCAGTTATTCTTTATGATAAAAAGTTTAGTAACCTCCACAACCTTTACCCACTAGTTTAAACAATGCCCACATGGCTTCTCTTTTTGTAGCATCCATAGCAGTGGAGACTGAGTGATGGAGAGAGAGAGAGAGAGAGAGATGTTTTTCTTTGTCAAAAACTACTAAAACAAAGGAACAAAGCAGTATTTTAGCCATTTCAGGTTGCTGGCAAACAGTCTTATATCTGTTTGGCAGAAGTCTGAAAAAAATAATACTTTAAAGTAGCAAAGTATATCCTGGTGTTGAGCTTGCCTGACATTGGAACACCTTTTTTTTTTCAGAGCCAAAAATAATCTGTTGCTAAGAGGGGACTGGGGTAGAAAACATTCCATTGTTTGGTAGGAACTTATGTGATATGCTGCTATATTGTCATTAATCCAGTCTTGAGGTTTAAAACTGGTTTACCTCTCTCTTTGTATCCTTGCTTTTCTCCTTTGGTTTCCTTCTGTCATTTATGGAATTTATGGCTATAAATTAATGGAAAGGAAGAAGGAGAAACAAGATTTCACTGCCGTTTCCCAACCAATATTTGCTTTTGCTTGTTATATTTTCCTCCATTTGTAGAAGATGTGACCTTGGCTATTTTTATTTTATAAGTACTCGTCGCTATATTTACACTATATTTCCAGAAGTGTCACTTGGCTGTGCTTTTTTTCTTCCTTAAACTGAGCATTCTTTGGTGTGTCATTAAGTAACATTTTATGCACTGAATGGACTTCTATAAATTCAATCAAATATTCAACTTCTTGACAAGTAAATGAATTTCACACTAAGAACCCAGTTCATCAGAATGCATTTTTATAATACTGCATTTATATAGAACCTGTTTTTGAATATGGGCTTTCTCACAAAGATCTGTCAGCCTCCAGCTCTCCAAAAAGCATTTGCCAGTCTTCTTTCTCTTTTATTTCTCTGAGTTCTTAAAAATTAAACAAGATACATGCTTCCATTTATTTTGAAATGATATTATCTTTAAGTCTCTTGTATTATAGAAGAATATAATATTACTTTTACTTATTTTTATACAGATGATATGGGATTCAGGTGAAATGTGTTGTTGTTTTCTTAGAAGATCACTATAATTTAAAGCACATCTAGATGCATATATCAAGTTTGCTTTTTAGCTTATTTTCTATCAACTTTACAATATATAAGAATGTCCTTGTGACTGTTTTAGAATGTTTATTATATATTTGCTTATCAAATCAATAAATATTTTAACTTTATTTTATTAATTTTGAGAAACAGTATTTCAATAATAGCTTCTGAAGACAATCAAGAGATCACATTAATCAAATGCAACAATTTTAAGATATTTACTAATTACATAAAAGTAAAATTTGGGGGAACAGATTGGCTGGGTACAGTAGATAAATAGCTACAGTATCATGAAGGTCTTGTCTAGGAATGAGAAGGGTGTAGAGAGAGGAAGTGAATGAAAGAAGAGGGGAAGAGATAAAAGCTCACATTGCACCAATAGATTAGTTTTGTTTTACTGTGTTTTTCTGATTATGCAATTTGTTGTTTGTAGTACTTTGAGTTCGTTTTGTGCTTTTTTTTCCACTTTTTGACTGGAAAGTTTCCATTATTTGACTTTTTAATAGAAATTAAAGACATGGCTAAAAACTATATCTGCATTGTGATCATTGTTATCTAGATTCTGCAGAGGAATCAAAGATTAGCGATGTGAGTCACTCACCAAAGAATGCCCCAGGAGCAGAAACTCAGCCAGATGTGAATTTGAAAGGTCTGCACCTGCGGTTTCTTATTGAACATGGCATAAGAATGCAGGTGTTTTTATTTGAAGCTCAAAAGAAAATATACTTTGGCTGACATCTGGGTTACAGAAGTGTCTAAAACAATCGAAAAATACAGCTTCCTGTTGGGTGAAATGGGAGTAATAAAAGTTATCTTACTGGTTTTTCTATAAAACATACATGCTATGAAAGCAGGAATTTGCTGCATTTTCCTCAGTCTCAGATGTCAAGGAGTTAAGCCAGAAGTGCAAATAAATTTTTGTCCTGAGAATTAAATCAAACAGTATAAGAGAAAACCAAGTAAAATAAGTATACAAAAAGTAGTTCCAAAGGACAAAATCATAATAACTTAGTTTAGAGATCTTACTTGGCTTTATTTTTTTATGCTAGTCAGGCAACATGTCAGTCCATAAAATAAAATAAAATAATAAAATAAAATAAAATAAAATAAAATAAATACCAGGACAAAAGTATTTTTATAGACTGACAAAGACCGCAGAAAATAAAAAGTCAAAAAACAAAACCAAAAAAAACCTTGGGTGGGTCATTTCATGTTCAAACTTACTTCTCTCAGAAGATAGGATAAAGAGACCGAACAACAGAAAAATAACTTTTGTTTAGCATGAGTTTGCTTCTGGTAACATTTTTATTTATTTACTTGTGTGTGTTTGTGTGTGTGTGTGTGTGTGTGTGTGTGTGTGTGTGTGTGTGTGTAAGATTTGGGCTAAGGGAATCATGTTGTCCTATCAAGGCAGTGTCTTTGGGAAATCTGACTACAGCCTGCCTCTTCTTTAGGTCATATCTGATCTATCAGTGATATATTTCTCTACCAGTGAAGATAACTAGCAACTTTCTAGCAACAGTTCCAAGTCTTTTAGTTCTTTCAAAGTGTTGACATGCTTTTGGCATGTTATATCCTTTATTTTGTTGTGAATAAGTTAATCAGATATCACTTCAAGTTTATCTTTTGGAGGTTTGTGGCTTAATTTACAGGAAAATAGCTGAGCATATAATAAAACAAAGTTTTATTAAAATTAGAAGTTCATATTATTAATATTTTTCTTCATCATGTTTATTTCCTACAAACTTTAGTGTATTATTAAGCTCTTTTTCTTAGTGTCACATTTAAGCACTCCAAAAGACAGACTGTAATTGTACTATAAATTATTCTTACCTGAAATATGATAGGTGTTTGACGCATGAATGGTTGAACACATTTGTGAGTGGAGATAACAGATGTTTATTTGAACTTTCTAAAGTAAATTTATCATAATGTCAATAAGGCAATTACATTTGGGCTCTGTGGCACACTACAAGAACTGACTGACTTTTATTTTTCCTACATTATGCATACTATTTTCTTTTTGAAATACAAACTAGAAATTTATAACTGATTAATGAATATACATGCAAGGCAACCAGATTTTTCAGTTAGAAAAATAAATTGTGATTTGCATGTATATCAGTTTCAGAAAATTTCATCCAAATACCAGATATTCATATTTTTTCAAATTGTTAATTCAAATAAACTAAATGCTGTTTACTTGTTTTTTAAAAAAATAAACTCAAAATTGTTCATTGCCTCTAATATAGTTATTTAGTATCTTCCTGTTTTAGCATTAAATGACATACAGATGATGCTTTATAACATTTTCAGTAAATGAATAAATTTTTTAATCCCTCAATCCTCTTTGAGTATTGGGTTTAAATAAGAAAATGAAAGATCAGGGAATGTGAACAACTTACCAAAGCTGTGTAATTATTAAATGGTAGAAAAAATTCAAACTCAGATAAGTTATTTAGTTGATACTTTCCTTCCTCAGAGTAAGTTGCATTTAATAGTCCACAGAGTTAAAACTTAGATTCAGTGGCAATGATAAGCCTACTTTTAATTCATCTGGTGTATTGATACGTGAGTTTTATGTCACAGATGGACACAGGCACTCTCTTGTGTGTGTGTGAATAAAGAACTCACCATATATTTACATTAAATCTAGTTTTTGGGAAAAGAGGAGTAGAAAATTTGGAATTACTGAATTATTTTTAAATAAACACTTCCTTCAAGGAACACACCTACTATTAACAAAACTCATACTGCCATGAAAACTTCTTAAACTTTCATTATAATATCAGTCATTTTGTTCACCTAATAATACCCTGTTATTGTGGTAAGTATATTAAAACATATTCAGGAAAAATCATAGAAGTTATAATTTTCTAAGTAACCTTTTTTGTTATAGCAACAGATGGGTTTTTTTTAAAAGAGAATAAAACAAAAGAGGACAGAACAAAGCAGATCAGAACAGAACAACATATTCAACACAGCACTTTACAATAAGACAACCAGACATTAACTGTAGCTATCAAAATATCCCTTTCTCTGCTACAGTTATGTAGTTTCAAATACAATAATATCAAACGTAACAAAATAGTATAAAACCATTCAAAAGAATGAAAGAATTTCAAACCGAAAAACAGAGTGATCAATGGCTACTATCTCATTTTCAATAAAAAATTTGTTTATACTGTCACATATATTAAAATCCCAACAGATGGGTCTTTAGTCACTTCTTCATACAGATATCAAAATTCAGAAAAAGGAGTTAGTGGTACAAATCTTTGTGACATGAAACTTTGCACAGCTAAATGCCCACTTTGCTTCCCTTGCCTTCCTCCAGCCTGAAACCTAGATGAATCTCCCTGCCATATAGCACCCAGGATTTTTCAGTCCAGCCAGTGAAAAATGGGGAACACTGTACGTACAGTTTCTTTATGATAGTAAGCAGCATAGAATTCTTCATTTAGCTTGGTGTTTAAGGACGTTATTTTTTCCCTGACCTATTTAATTTATTCATAGTGAAATAGCCCGTGCCTTGCAAAACAAAATCTTAACTGATCAAGATTAAATCCAATAATTCTCATATAATGCAAGATATCATTGAAAAAATGCTATGAGGAAATACCTTAGTGTATCCAAGGGCACAGTCATTATACCTGAGCAATTAGTTTTAAGGGACAAATAAATACTATTTTATGCATTGCTAACATGTACTAATGAAAATTTAAAATTAAAAAAGTTTGAGACTAAGATAAAAATACTCTTAGTGTATACATGAACAAAAATTCAGCTTTTTAAAAAATGGAATTAGAACTACAGAACTTGATGAGCAGTGATTAGTGGAATAGAGCTGGCCAGGAAATTCTGCATGTACTGTTCAGGGCACTGTAGGCCAAGCCTGACTAGGAGTGCTAAATTGTTTTTTCTGAATCTCTTTTGGCTGAAAAAAAAAGTAGAAATTTCATGTTTAACATCACTAAAAAATTTCTAATATGAACGAAACAAAATACAATAAACCAAATACATGCATATGAACAGTTATCATAAGGAAGAGCTGGAGTATCTCTGATTGGTTGATCTATCTCATTCTCTCTCCTGTGAATTCCACCCTCTGCTCCCTGTCCGCCCTCTCTAACTGGTAATCCAATCGGCTTCTCCTTTTAAATAGATTATTGTCAATTTCCTTCCAGATTAACTCTATGTCTATCACTTTACTGACAACAAGCCATATTTCCTTATGAATTTTAGGAGGAAACACAAAACTGTCACTTGAAAATCTATGGGATTACAATATTAATGTCATATTTTTAAATGGAAAAAAGTACTTCGTTTCCTAATTCTAAGTGAGTGATACAGCAAAGTTAAATTGTTTCTTTTGCAATCTTTTTCTTTTCCACTTAGTTTTGAATTTCTTTTTTATCAGTGTCACATAAGCTACTGAATGATGACAATGAAGGGAAAGATGCTAATAAAGCTAAGCACAAAGGAGAAAAATATGAGCAGCTTTCATTTCTCTGTGGTGGATGTAATAGGTGATTCATTCACTTCAGATGCGATGCCCATAAACCCCGGGGAACACTGTGACGAAAAGCTCTGCGTTAGACCTGACTAGCGTGATCAAAGATGTTGTTACTCCTGAATAGAACTTTTAGTCAAATAAAAAAATGAAATTTGGTTAGCTTCTTTCTGAGTCTATTTTGTGAACTGTTATAAAATCCTGTTTTCAAAACATGTCATTAACAAAACATAAATTGTATGAAAATAAAGTTTTCTGACACAATAAGATGTAAAACTTAAGCACTGATACATCGTGGCAAATTTATATTATTGAAATGTATAAGCATAACAACTAAAGTTCAATTTTAGTGGCTTGGAACACGTTATGTAGCCTAGGCTACCTTGAACGTGGGGCAATTCTCCTATCTCAGCCTCCTGAGTGCTGACCTCCTGAATGTAGACATGTGCCACCACACCAGGCTTTAAACTTTATTATGCAAGGTATGCACTAGGTTTAAGGCACTTTTTAGAGTTTTAATATTTTAAATATTTGCATTCACACCCTTCAGTTACGGGTGTGAGTATAAAGAGAAAGAAGTGAATGTGGTGTTTTTTTCTTTTCAGATATAACCGCACAATTTACAAAGTACAAAATAACATTTTAAAGTATTTTCTTAGCATAGGTTTGAGAGCACCTTGAATAGTTTTTGAATTTAAGTCAGCGGTGCAAGCTCTGGCCTACCAAGCAGGAGGTCATGTGTTTGACCTCTGGTTAAAAAAAAAAAACAACCTCACAAAAATTAGGTAGGTGCAATTTTTTTTTACTTTGCCTTTATCCAAATTAGAAATAAAACATTATTTCAATGGGTAATTATGGATGGCAAATCTGCAAGGCAATACGATATAATTTGAATTGTTTGCAGTACATTAGGAGAAATACTGTTTATGAAAGTGAATGTTGTGAGTTCCCAGAAATTTGAAGTTGCTTTGTGAAGACTATGAAGAAATTATATCCACACTGCATTTGCTTGTGTGTTGAAAAATTATTTTAATTCTCTACTAAATAGCAAGGGCCATGTTTGCCTGAGTTGAAAAGCACTGGCATTCAAACATGGACCACGTTTTGGGGGAGGAAAAGTAACGGCAGAGTACATTTTAGAGTGCGGTTACCTCTTTGGAGAAGTACCTGGATTACAAATGTTTGCAACAGAAAAAATTACCCATCTAGGGAGTTCTGTGAGACCTGTCTGAAAATGTAAGTGTATGACTAAACCGAATTCTGAAGTTAAATTTTAAGTTAATGTAATTATTATGTGCAGGAGGAAGACACAGAAGTCTCCAGACAATTCTGTGTGAGAGTTTAAACACAAGGGTGCAGTTATTTGAGATTTGATGACTAGATATGCAAGTAAAAGCTACCTCTTAACATCTTCATTATTATATTTTTATCTATCTTTCCAGAGATCAAAAAAGTGGTTTTTAAAATATTTTATATGTGAATTCTATAACATCAAGAGATTCCACTGTTCTTTTCTAAATATTTGACTCACACTCATATCCAGGAATCCCGGGGAACTGGGCTGTGCAAAGGCATCACCTTCCTCCTAACCTGTGTTCCTTGTTCTGCACCCATGTTCCCTCACCACTGTGATTACAACAGGGTGAGGAAGGAGAATGAATTATAGAAAGGCACAGCAGAGGTTCATTCCTCATCTTAATTCCCTTCATGTCAGCTCTGCTTCTGCTGATTTAATAGGAGAAACACTTGGGGCCAGAGCAAAGGTGAGAACCACAACCACAACTAAATTAAAAATTAAATTAAAAGATCTGGCCACTGCCATAATGTTTAACTGTATTAGAATTTTGGAATTGAGGAGCATTGCAAGCTCCACTGCTTAAGAATGAAAAGTTGTTAAAATAATAAAGAAATAAAGGGAATCATTGGAAGTGTATGTGTCCCATTTATTTGCTTCATAAAATAAGGAGAAAACTAGGGAAAGTAAGCCATAGAATTGTTTCTTAAATATTCCGTATTACATTATCTTTCACGAGTATTTCTAGACTAGCTCAAAATATGCTTCCCTCCCACTCTAATGAATTAAGAGGACATCGTGAATATCATAATAGTCGTCTTCATAACATGCTTTTATGATACTACTGTAATTTTGGAAAAACGATCCTGACTTGCTAAAATTAAGGTTTTATCTTTTCTTCCTACTCCTTCTATCATCACTATTAGTATCATCGCTTTTCTTATTACTATTTGATTGTTCTGCTCGATTTAGTATAAGGTAATTGTGAAGCACTTTAAACATCAGCCTTTAACGTGATAAGCGGTGATGAAGTATCAAATTTAGTCACTTGTTTTGTAAAACCAATTTTTGAGCATTAGCTGTGTTAAAGCAGTCTTTTTTAGCGAGAGTAAAAGAAATTTATTTCCCTCATAAGGTTCAACACGAACTCCCATTTCAATTTCCAATGGCTAAAAATATAAACTTGCTTTACTTCAATGGCTTTCATTTATTTTAGAAAACATGCATATGTGTTTTAAAATATATGTAATAGGTGTAAATATATGCAATATATGTTAAATTAAATTTTAATACATTACAGATAAAGAAATGTCATAGATATGCAGGTATCAGTTAATTATTCCTTTTAAACTTATTTTTTGAATATTTTACAGCAAAGAACACAATTCTAAAATATAAAGGACAGTAAACACATAGTTTATTAAGGCTTTTAAATTCATGGCTAATACAGTGCTCGAGAAAAAAATAGAAAAATACATATTTGGCATAAGTCAAAATCAAAACTTCACTGTATTGTGCCCAGTATTGATTTTCAACTGTTTTTTAGAGATGTGTTTCTCATGAATAGTGAAATCACATTACATTTTAGTAAAAACTTAAGGTATATATCAGTTTTTAATTGGTTCTCTTCATCACATACGATCTTTTTCTTTCTTCAAATGTCTAAGGGCATGCTCAAGCCAAGAACCTCACCACACGTTCTAATTTCTCCTATTTTCCCACATTGCTCATTGCTATTATGTTTTGTCATGAAACGCTGTCACTGTTTTCATCTTTATCTTGTAAAACATCTGACGTTCTTATCTTATGGGAACCTCTGAACTGTTTTTCTCAATACTTAGACTAATTGATATGTGTAAATTGGGTCTTGAATATTGCTCTGCTTAAACATTCCCCTGGGCTCTGCAGCTTTTCGCAAATTTGAGTGAAAACTTCCAACTATGGCACAGCAGGTCTTGATATCCTGTCTCCATTTCCCTGTCTCATGTTTGGTCATATGTTTTTTTTTTCTTACACTGGTCTATCTGGGCTTCCATACACCTCCAATGCCTTCTCATTTTAATGCTCGACTAATCTTTCTTCACACATCAGTTGATATATTACCTCCTGTATTCCTTACGTAAATTATTAGGGCATTAAGTATCACTCCCGAACATTATCATGTTAACCAGATGTATTCAAATCTTAACACATAAAATACAATACTATAATTAATTATTTAATTAGGGTTATTTTAATTAAATGTTAGGTGACTGTGGGAAGAATTATGTCTTTCACTTCTATGTCCTTGGAAGCTCCACAATGTACAGTATAAACTATGAGTTGAAATGAATTGCTGGAAGTTGAAATTGAACTTAAAAATGCTACAGAAATATTTTTTGAACATTATATAAGAAGTAACCTGAAAATGTGGATGGACCTGGAAGAAAGATGGTAGAAGAAATGATTCCAGAAAAAACAAAACAAAAAAACCAACAATGTAAGAAAGATTTCGAACCAATTTTAAAAATGACCAACTGTCTGAAATCAGCTTAAAATTGCTGCAAGGGAAGAGAACAAATGGCAGAAATATTGAAAAGCTATGTGGATTTTTAAAAAAGCCACACTATGAAAGACTGATTAAGGGGTAACTGCAAGTGGGTAAGTAAACAAGATCCAGATTGCGGTTTTGCAGTGTTCAGTTTATGCTAGTGTGTGGATTTTCTGTTTTATTTATAAATAAAATATTTTTAAAGTATTAGAAGATATTCAGAGTTGAATGGTTATTTCAGTAGCAATCCTGTAGATTTGGAGACTAAAGAGAACTAGGTAAAACTCATGACATCCTGGTCGCTTCACTGAGGTGCAACACCAGACACCTGCAATTTAAAGGGATAAAAAGGTAATCTTGTCTCATAGTTGGAAGTTTCAGTTCATGCATGACAGACTGAGATGCAAAGCCAGCATTGTGCAAGAGCTGACCTCAGAAGAAAACTACTCTCATTATTGTGGCCAAGAAGCAGAGGAAGGGGACAGACCGGGAGGGAGATATTCCTTTCCAGGTTGTACCTCCAGTAATGGGCACTTGTAACCATACCCTACCTCCCTGCAGCAAATTAGCTATATATTTATCTGTGGAATAATCCACTGAGGATTACACTGTACCCATGACCCAGTCACTTTCAGAAAACACCACTTATGAACACATGATGCTTTGGGGGACATTTTATTTTTATCTGAATCATCAAGTCATGTATAAATACCTTGTATCCTGAAAGACAGAGGTCATTAACTACTAATACATTCAAAGGGGAGTTGAACTACATTCTGCTGATCATCTAGAATTGCCTCCTAGCTCAATTATTTTTCCAGTAAATTAAAAATGGAATTCATGTTTGGTTCCTACAAAGCTCCTAAGGTTTATTCACAGAAATATTGCTTGTATAGCATAGTTATCTTTAAGCTTCCTTTAATCCATTCTCTCATTAATTGGTACCTTTTTACTAAAAAGAGGTAAAAGAGAAAGGTATAGTTGACATTTCTTATACACTATTTATCTGCTGTCAGTAAGAATGTATGAGTGCCTTTTAGTGGGGTGACGATGTTTTAAATTGTAAATAACTGGTGGTTGTAGATTGTCTACTCTTCAGTGAAAGTGGATGCTGAGAAGAATCAGTTTAGCATGTGATTTGTTGATGGTCGATGCTTCATCCTTATTTCTAAGGTTATTAATCATAGTTTTCACAATGTACGGAATACTATCTCCTACCTCCATGACCAACATTGCCTCAAAGCTAATGAAACAAGTGCAACTTTTCCTGAAGCATTTCTCACATATCTTATTGCTTTGAGTGAACTAATTTTCCAGTTAAAGTCCACTGTGTAAAAGACAAATTGACCTTAATGAGAGCATCCTGAAGCGTGTGTCCAATGCTGAGGTCAAAATTAACATAAAAAGAAAATAGCACCATAATCATAGCTACTAGCTCAGGAGACTATGTGCTCAACACTTAGTACACACAGCAGGAAGGGGGAGGAGATGCTATGTGGTCAATTGACCACTTATTTTATAGTGGAATAAATAATTCATTCGAGGTTATTTGAAGGGCAGTGAAGAACTCTACCTTTCTCACTGAGGTGGTTATTTATACTTTGGATTGTACACAACAGAAAACAGGCTTCCATCACTTGAACTTATAATGTAGAGATAATTGCTGCATTTTCTCCACCCTTTGTGTATATCTGTTGAGTCAATACATTGGCAAATGAAATGATATGATCAATTAAATTTTAAACATTAATTCAGTATAAACACCTTTGTTCCTCATCTGTTTTTCTAGACTCTAAGCAGAATATAATGAAGAAAATATAGGAAAATGGTTAATTCAGCCAACTATTGCTTTTAGAACATGTTTGTAACTTTCAACTATTTGCAAAAAGTGTAAAACAACTTGATAGTGACCAAACTGAAAAAACCACACATTTAGAGGATATTCAGTTTGACCACACTGATTTGAAAACATTGTCACCAAGATAAACAATTAAATACTATGAAGTTTATATAAAATATTTAAGTGGACACAATCCTAGAAGAAAGTTGATATTTGAATGATAAGAACTAATTTTTCTACCTATAAAACAATTCCTTATTATTTTAATTTACTATCTCCACAATGCTAGAATATTTGTATTGCTCAATTTTACAAAGGAGTTTACAACTCAAGGTGTTAAAATGAGTCACCAGTAACACATAGTTTCATGTTACACATTTTATAGGCTTCAAGCCAAGCTCATTAAATGCAATTTGATCTCTCAAAAATGTCACATTCAATTTTGTTGCAAATTGTAACTGGCTGATCTCTGATTCCAGAGGAATCATTTTCCATTTCCTACGCCTTTCACTTGACTAAGTGCTTCTTTAGGAAGCAAGCAATGTATCTGCATTCTGGGCTAGAAACTATAATTCTCTTTTAACCTGGGAACCTTAGTTTTTAGTATTTCTTAAGTTGGGAATTTTTTCCTTCTCTAAATTTAAGGTTGGAACCTGTCTATACCAGGGATTGGCAAACCAGGGACCCTATACTGCCAAAGTCATCTTGCTGCCTGTTTTTCCACAACCCCAATCTAAAAATATCATTCATATTTTTAAATGGTTAGAAAAAACAAAAGGAGAAAATACTTATTCTAATGGGGAAATTACATACAACATTTAAGTTTCAGTACTCATAAAGACTTGCTGGGACATAACAGATTCAATGTTTACTAATAAATATTAGACTCTTTATAAATGCTCATATATGCTGAAGGATATATCTGTTTTCCAGCTGAATCAGATTTGGCATTATGAAGTAAACAAGTTCAGAGGGGTAAATTCAGGGACTTCAAAATTTCAAATCATGAAAGACCGTAAGGTACAATAAAAAGACAGGGTAAACAGAAATAATTCTATGATAAAAAAAATCATGAAATTTAGCATTTCCTGTAAAAATAAAGAAAGATAATATACAAAACCTTAGAAAATAAAAGACACATTGGAAACAAGGGAATGGTAGTGTTCTATGTGTGTATATGGTTTCAAATACGTCATTAACTTTGAGTTTATCAACACGGTGGTTTTAAAGGAATGGAATAAAAATAAAATGCAATGGAATCATTTTTCCTCATAAGCTTTTATACTTCTAAGGGTTGCCATCTTGAAATAGTAGTTCTCTTAATATTAAGTTGAATCAGTGTATTTTAAGATACATAGAAATATGTAATGTGTACAAGCCTCGCTTCATTTCACAATACTGCATTCATCAAAATAGTGCACTTGATATTTTTTTTCTCAGTTTAAGTCAGTTCTATGAATGTCCTGATTCAGTGTTTTTATAATCCTTTCATGCTGTGGAGCGTGATCTTTTCTATATACAGTTTAATGATGGACAGTAGTGGATCTAAATTTCAGTCTGTGGTTAGCAGTAGAGTGTTAACAACTTAAGTTTTTGATACCCAGCAGCATACATCTAATCCCTTATAATATCTCCAGGTTTTCACTATTCCTTATTCCAACAGAACTTGACTATAATAATTGCCAAGTTCAACTTTCAGGATTAGATTTCTTATTTTGAGTTAATGCATTAGAACCTATCAATAATTAAGAATAATGCTTGGTTATTTAAATAAATAAATAAATATGAATCAGTTATCGTCATGTTATAATAAAAAGTAGAAACAAAATATATTCAGGTAAACTAAATATACTTTAAATTTGGTAATCTAATGTCATGTTAAAAGAAATTAAACAGCTGTTTCAGAGCTTAAACTGGGCAAAATATTATTTTGAACTATTTCAATTAAAAAATTCTGAATACTAAATTTTGAAAAATAAGACAAATACATTATATACCCTCTGTTGAAATTTATGCCATGGGTTGGTGGCCACATGTTTTCTCTCTTTCATTATAGATTTCATTTAAAACATCCTTATGATGAGCTCTATTAAGAAGGTATAGTCTGTACTGAAATGAACAGAAGATGATTAGTGTGCCCAGCAGGATGGGAACAGCTACTCTTCTTGTTTGAACCGAATGGAATGTATCGTGTCTAGTGAGATTTTCCCTTAGTGTTAGGACACTTGCTTACTTTAGGACATACCTTTTTCTATGACAGTGTAGGAACTTACGAGTCACTACTGAATGCCAAAGTGCTCAATTGTATGTTTTCACTCCAGTAAACGAAACCTTATCATTGGTAATGGTGCCTTCATTTTGCTTTTAGCTCCACAGTGATTGTACTCTTCAGTGCCTTAAAATTCTCAGTTTTCACTTGACCAGACCAAGACTTTATCAAAGACAAGGAAATTTGAATGAATATATTCCAGTGCCAAACTCAGAACCTCTTGCTATTTTATAATAATATTCTGCACATTTAGGCTGCTTCTGAAAACTGAGCTCCGATTTCCTTAGCTCAGTATCTATTTCTCTCTGACTCATATCTATAGGTCACAGTTTTGAAAGTACATTAATGTTGAAAGGCAGATGGAAGGAACAGCTCATTTTATTTGTCTTCCTGCAATCTAATGTCACAGTGTTGCGTTTCCTGTTTCCCTAGGTTCAGTGAAATTTGTTCATATATTTTGCCCAGTTTTACAGTTGTTTACTGTGTAAAGTAGGCCTTGGATGCAACTCCACAAAATGAACAAAATAACTAACTGAAATGAATCAGTTAGTTATTATTAACTAAAATTTTATCTTCCATTTTTATAACTTAGTCTTAATCCTAACAGTTCTACCTTATGCTCTGCATGTTAGCATCACAATTTAACAATTAATAACAAAGAAGTTTTAATCTCAAGTTACCTTGAAATGATTAGGATATGCATTTAATTTCCAAATGATGTGTCTATGTTAATTTACTTTTTAAATTTTTACTGTTATTGCCCCTACAACACTGTTTTCAGGAAAATATGGCACAGAATATTTTGAATTTTAAAATTTATAGACATTTCCATTCTTTTTCTACTATGAAAAAAACAAGTTGTCATAACCAAATAATAAAAGCATAATGTAGCTGTTACAAAGAACTCAGCACAACTAGTTATTCAGTACAAAGACATAAATCAAGAAGTTTTCTTCAAAATAGTACAAGACATAAACCAAGAAGAACCTTCCAAAAAAGAAACAAAGAATGCAAGCTTTTCTTAGATTTGATAACTTTAGGTTATTTTTTTTCTATCTTCAAAAAATTTTTAGAAAGCAAAAATTATATTTTACATCTAGTTTTGCTTTCAAATTTGAAAATGCTCATGATACTGTTTATTTTGTTTCTGCATACATATTCTTATTTTATGGCCTTTTATAAGGGTTTCATTGGAATTTTCATTTTTCTTTCATTGTTTTCTCTATTGTTTTAATAATTTTGATTTTTAAAATTTTTATTAGTACATATGTGTAGCACATAATGTTCACATTCCTTGTGAGAACTGGTATATGCATGTAACACATCTTCGTTCCGTGTTCCCCCTCCTTCCCCTTCCTTCTCCCCCTCCTCCATCCATCTCTTGATGTCCTTTAATGTGTGTTTGTAGATGAACCAAAGTAAAATATTTTTCAGTGTTTGCTATGAGATTTGCTTTTTGATTATTCATAATGACATTGCTTGAGGGCTCTCCTATATACAGAAAGCTATTTCTATTCCTTCTAGCCAATTCCTCTGAAAATTTTAAACTATTTCATAGAAACGATGCTACTCAAGGTCAACATTTTTATGTGTTCTTGTTTATAGGAATACAAATAATTACTTAATTATTAGAGAAACATCTGCTAAGATGCATTTCAGCCTGCCTTGCTCAATACTGTGCCCCACCTTGGATCCCTGCTCCGAACTAATAGAAGGAAGGTGCTGTAGCGGGTAGTCTGAATAATTCTGGCCAGTTTATAAAGATTAGCTTTAACTTTTTTTTTTTTTGTACCGGGGATCAAACTCGTGACCTCACGCTTGCCAGGCAGGCACTTATGCCACTGAGCTAAATCCCCGGCCCTTAATTTTTAAACTGTAACTCATAAAACCTGTATGCCCTCTCAGAATTCAGTTTAAATAAAATAAAATCATTCAAAATTACCTCCAGTGTTAATACAAATTTATTTTCTTTTTTTTCCTTTCTCCCTTTCATATATGTATGTATATATATATATATATATATATAGAGAGAGAGAGAGAGAGAGAGAGAGAGAGAGAGAGAGAGACAGACAGACAGACAGACAGACAGATATAAGGAAGGGGAGAAAGAGAAAAATTGCTATCAATAGTGTTGCAATATTATGTATAGCTGAAAAGCTGATGTATGATGGCTTTCATTATTTAGTTAGAATTCACGTTGAAGATAAAGAATATATGAAATATATATATATATATATATATATATATCTTAGAAAAAGTGTAGCAGATTTTTCTTCCTAAAGCCAATGTGTGTTATATGCAACTGGATTCCTTTAGTGACAGTGTTAGTTGTTCACTTTTCACATAGGATTCTTTGTGGGGTTTTTTTTCTAGTCGTACATTGGTTAACAAGTAATTAAAATGATTTACATGCTGGGTGTTGATAAGCAGTGACTTCATGATTCTTGACTCATTTGGAAGATGAGAAACATGTATTATGTTGATAGGATAAAACAAAATAATTAAGGCTAACATGAATCATGTCAAATATCAGCCTCATATTAACATGTTTTTTCGATTCACTAACTTAATCAAATGACTTGTGAACCATTCACAGTGTAGTAATTTAATAGCTTATAAATCTTAAAAAACATGACATTTAAGTCTTTTGCACATCTGTGGAACAAGTTGACTACTATAAATCTCAGTGGCAACACATAATTGTGCATTCCAATCGCAATGTACATGTTTTTGTACTGTTTTCCAAAGAAACTTGTGGTAGAAGTGAATAAAACCTCATATTCATTATCAAACTAAAAGAACCTTCAAATCAAAATTTTCCAAACATGTATTAATATTTTTTTGGCTATTTTTTTGGTACAGAACAAGTAGAAATAGATTTATTTTATCATCCTGGATAGCTAGAGGAAAATGCGTAATTATGACATTGAAGGAATCACTTTCATGTTTGAAAGAAAATTCCTAGTGATTTCTTTAGAAAAAAATAATATTATTATTTTATTATGTTTTTCCTTATGGTTAACTTATCTTCATGTCTATTTACTTAATTGCAACTTGTTCATAATAGACCTGGGTTTTAATTTTATATTATTATAAATAGAAGGTAAGTTTTTACAGCTAAAGAAGACTATATGGGGCCGGGGATTTAGCTCAGTGGCTTAAGCGCGTGCCTGGCAAGC